>PVIU01011757.1:0-63207 GCA_004026605.1 Ondatra zibethicus | reverse complement strand
AGCTTCTGTGCTAAGCACCTCCCACTGCACAGCTGTGAGCTTCTGTGCTAAGCACCTCCCACTGCACAGCTGTGAGCTTCTGTGCTAAGCACCTCCCACTGCACAGCTGTGAGCTTCTGTGCTAAGCACCTCCCACTGCACAGCTGTGAGCTTCTGTGCTAAGCACCTCCCACTGCACAGCTGTGAGCTTCTGTGCTAACCACCTCCCACTGCACAGACTTCTCTGATGATGTCTGAGAGCTGCACTGATCTACGGGACAGAGATGGGAATTTGGAGGGCAGCTCGATACTACGCCATTTAGTAAAATAATTGCAGGAGATTCACCCTGAGGCCAGTGTGCTCCCAAGTTATGGATCCTCCGTCAGAATTACAGTACCAAGTGTGAGCTTCCTCTGGTGGAGCGGCCCTTCAACCCAACCAGGAGGCAGCTGGTTATTCCCATGACATTCTTGCCACCATTGCACCCCTGGACGTGCTTTGCCTGGTCTGTTGTTATTGTAACTCACAGGATGGTAACGGTTACCATCCCCCCAAAAACCTGCATAGCACCTTCTAGGAGTGCTATGGAAGCTGGCTAAAAGGTCTCCCCAGTCAACACTAGCTTCCTAGTCAATACCAGCTTGAGTTCTCCATGTCCTGTGACTAACGTGGATGGTGTCTTCAACAATGGGGTCTTTCTGTCAAGCTCTGGTGGACAGCCAGGAGCAATGGCAATAGACTATATTACTTTAGGAGTTTATGGGAAACCCTGGAAATAGTGCCCTCTAAGAAAAGATTTCACTGCTGCAGAAAGATAGGAAGCTACCCATCTACTCTGCTTTCCAACCTGCTTCTTAACACTGACCCGGTTCCAACCTCCTGGCCTGCCTGTTGCCCACAGACAGAGATTTGGGGTACAAAGCCACATGCAGGAAGTTTGAGATTAGCTGAGGTTTAGAAGGGCATCTAGATGAGCTCCAGACACCAAAGACATTACACTCTAGATCTTTTTTTTTCTTTTAAGATTTATTTATTTATTATGTATACAGTGTTCTGTCCACATGCCAGAAGAGGGCACTAGATCTCATTATAGGTGGTTGTTGAGACACCATGTAGCTGCCGGGAATTGAACTCAGAACCTCTGGAAGAGCAGCCAATGCTCTTAACCTCTGAGCCATCTCTCCAGACCTGATCCTTTTTTTTTATTAAGTTCAAAATAAACTAGGAAAAATGGGTGGTGGTGGCGCAAGTCTTTAACCCCAGCACTTGGAAGGCAGAGGCAGGCGGATCTCTGTGAGTTCGAGGCCAGCCTGGTCTACAGAGTAGCTCCAAAGCTACACAGAGAAGGCCTGCCTCAAGGGAAAAAAAAAAGTTCATCGGTTGGGGGCACAGCTCAGTGGTAAAGCTTCCATCTGAGACCCCGAGCACCATCCCCAGCACACACTCACTCACACACACTCACACACACTCACACACACTCACACACAGAGCCAAACTACCACTTGCCTCAGGGTGATTAGGAAAGCTTTCTGTAATGGAGCCTGCTGCTGCTGCTGCTGCTGCTGCTGCTGCTGCTGCTGCTGCTGCTGCTGCTGCTGGGAAGCTCTTGCAGACGTGCAGAGGACACTGGCGGTGACAGCTAGACAGCTGAGGAGAGCACAGCCATACACAGCAAGACAGATCAGAGGCGAGTAGAGAGGGACATTTACGGCTCCCTCCCCCTCATCTCTTGTGACTCCATGAACAGAAGTGGAGGGATTGCAAAAGGGCTCTGGACTGCCAGGGTCTCCTTTCCTGGAGGGGGCGCCAGAGGACCCGACCCTAGGACACAGCTTTGGAGAGGTTCGGGAACTCATGCTTGGGTGACAGGACCTCATTGACAATCTGGACCTTTTGTAGCATTGCCTCTGTTTACATCACTCTCCAACCCTGTCACTCAGGGTCAGGCACATTCCACAAGGAGATAATACATTTCAGGTGCCTGCCACACTATTCAGCAAGTGCTCACAGTGAGAGAAAGGCACCTCACTACACCATGACATTAGCCACATGGTGAGAGGGGACGCTGCTCCCTTTTCCTCTACCTAGGAAATTCAGAGTCGCTCCTCTTTATTATAAAAGCCAGCCCAGCCAGGGAGCCACTTTCCCTGAGTGACATCAGAGAGAGAACACACTAGAGGAATGGGTTTATACCCCCAGAAGCACTTGGGGAAAACACCTTTTGGTAAGACGCAAACCAAGTTATTGATGGTATTGCGGGATATACACTCCTGTCTTTTGAACTGCAAGGAGGCGAAAGAAACCAGAAAGGAGCAGCAAGGAACAGAGGGCAGATGAGGTCCATTCACCTAGAGTAACTTGAGGGGATCTCCTGCTGGACACTTCTTGGAAACACACACGTGCCCCAGTCAGTTCTGTCATCACCCAAGGAAATCGAAACACCAGTTCCAGGGAGCCATGACTGCCGCTGGAACAGAGAAACATGAATATTTCCTGAGTACCGCAAGGGTGGAAGGCGATTGGACAGCCAGCAAGGCTAACTGGTGGGGGTAAGTCTGAAAACACCTAGGAGTTCTGTGACTTTATCCTGAGACGGTGAGAGCTCTGAAAGTTTTATGGAGGGCTTTTGCTTGTTCCCGTGATTTTAAAACAACTTGAGCATATTCTGGGATGTAATTGACACTCACATACAATGAAGCCAACATGTAGTACTTGCCTTGCTTCAGCAGGTGTCAACATCTTGTCACCAAAGGGCTTTGGACAGAGGAATGACATGCTGGAAGTTGCATTTGAGGACACATCGCTGTTCTGGAGAGGATGGTAAGGATGCTGCATAGCCGGGCACATGGGTGTCATTAGGTTACAGCTGCCCATTCATTCATTTGTTTGTTCATTCATTTGCTCAATAAATATTGTCTGTGTTTTACTACATGCCCGCCACTGTTCTTGCTGTTATGAATTCATGTGTAAATAAAGCCTGAGGTTCCTGCCCACTGGAGGTCTTGGCTTAGGAGGAGAAGGTAGACCAGCAAGCAAGCGGAGTGAACTAGGTTTCATAGAGCAATATGGAGGCAGGATATTGGAGAGGAAGGGGAGGCCTAGGAGGATGATGCTGATGGTCCAGGGTTGATGGGAAAGTCGGGGTGCCTAGAGCAGCCAGAGTGAGGAGCAGAGGGGCCTGGAGTGAAAGGTGGGGAAGGGTCCTTGGACTCAGGCATTGGCAGACGGGAGCAGTCCACATAATGGGATTTGGAAGGAAGAGTCAATAGGAATTGGTGGTGGACCCAAGGCAGGGAGGGGACGTACTCAGATGTGTGTTTAAGTATCTCAGTAGATGGGGGTACCTCTCCTCACGACAGGAAAGAGAGACTTTAGAGGAAATTCAGACTCCCACAGAGCTTTCTTTAGCCCTTCACAGTTAGGTCCTGGCAAGGGAGGCTACTCTTACCTCTAACCGCAGTTCCTCAGTCAAGAAACCAGCTGCCATGCGTCGTCTGGACAAGCAGTTACCACAGGCAGTTCCATCTGAGCCCCACCCCACGACCTAGAGCGATCAAGATACTTTTTTAAAAAATATTTATTTATTTATTATGTATACAATATTCTGTCTGTGTGTGTGTGCAGGCCAGAAGAGGGCACCAGACCTCATTACAGATGGTTGTGAGCCACCATGTGGTTGCCAGGAATTGAACTCAGGACCTTTGGAAGAGCACGCACTGCTCTTAACCACTGAGCCATCTCTCCAGCCCAGGATACTTTTTTTTTTTTAACAAAGATTTTCTTTAATGAGCTTCTAGTAAAAATTGTATATAAGATTGCTTTATCTCTGAAACTTCTGAATCCTCCTCCTCCTCCTTCCTCTCTCCCCCCTCTGTGTGTGTGTGTGTCCATATGGATGGAAGCCAGAGGTCAACCTCAGATGTCAGTCCTCATTCGTTGTGCATCTTGATTTTTGTTTTTTATGTAGCTCTGACTGTCCTAGGACCCTCTCTGTAGATCAGGCTGACCTCAAACCTATAAAGATCTGCCTGCCTCTGCCTCCCAAGTGCTGGGATTACAGGTGTGCACTACCACACCCAGAGGTTTTTGTTTGAGTCAGGGTCTCTGGCTCTCTTGTTTTGTTTGTTTCTTTTGAGACAGGGTTTCTCTTCATAGCCTTCTTAGACCTCCTGCTATAGACCAGGCTGGCCTTGAACTCACAGAGACCCTGACTCAAGGTGTGCACCACCACCTGGCCTGAGTCATGGTCTCTTATTAGCCTGAAGCTCACCAGCTATGCTAGGCTGACTGGCCAAGAAACCCCAGAGTCTCTATATCCCCAGCACTAGGATTACAACCACACACATGTACCACCACTACCAGTTTTTAAATGTGGATTCTGGGGATCAAACGCAGTTCCTCATAAACAATCTTTCCAATCCTCTTTATAGTCAGGGTCTCACACTGTAGCCCAGCCTAACCTGAAAATCACAGTGTAGCCCAACTGCATGCAAACTCACAATAGTCCTCTGTGTGTGTGTGTCTGTGTGCGTGCCTGCGCATGCGAGCAAGTATGCGTGTAATATGCATGCATTCATATGGCTGTGTGCACATGTGCGAGCACACATGTACATCTGCACATGTGTGTGGAGTTAGAGGTCAGTTGATGTGAACAGTCTTCTGGGGATTCTGGGAAAGAATATCAGACTCTATGTTCTCTTCACATTATTTTTTTTATTTTTATTTTATGTGTATGAATGTATGTAAGTGCAATGTGTGTACTGCATGTGTGCCTTGTTCCTGTAGAGGCCAGAAGGGGATGGAAATGGAGTTTGGGATGGTTGTACACTGCTATGAAGTGCTAGGAATCAATCCCAGATCCTCTGAAAGGGTGTCAAGTACTCTCAACTGCTGAGCCATCTCTCCAGCCCCTCTTTATTTTTTGAGAAAGTCTCTCAATGAACCTGGAGTTCACCAATTCAGCCAGACTGCATGGTCAATGGGGGCCAGTCTTCCTGCCCATGTCTCCCCAGTACTGGGACAACGGACATATGCAGTCTCTACACGGGTACTGGGGATTCAAACTCATGCTCTTATGCTTGCGCAGCCATCTACCAAGCTCTGCTTAATTTTTTAAATTATTTTTATTGTGTATGTTTTTACATGTGTTTTATTTTTTATATATGCCAGAAGAGATCATCAAGCCATCTGCAATTGGAGTCACAGACAGCTGAGCTGCCATGTGGGTTCTGAGATTCAAATCCTGGTCTTTCCAGATCCCTGCTTTGACTTTTTGAGACAGGGTACCACTACGTAGCCCAGGCTGGCCTGGACTTCTTTATTATCTTGCTCAGCCTTCTGAGAGCTGCAATTGTAGTCAGATGCCATTGTGCTGGCCTTTTCTTTTCTTTTTTTCTTCCTTCCTTCCTTTCTTCGTTTTAATATTTTTTTTATGTGTATTGGTGCTTTGCCTGCATATGTGTCTGTGTGAGTGGAGGATGCTGGGTCCCCCGGAACTGGAGTGACAGACAAGCTGTGAGCTGCCATGTGGGTGCTGGGAATTGAACTCGGGTCCTCTGGAAAAGCAGTCAGCTCTCTTAACCACTAAGCCATCTCTCCAGTCACTGGCCTTTTCCTGCTGGGTTTTTTTTTTTTTTTTTTGACAGATTAAGAAGAAAGAGGTCCTCTGAGAAGTTATGTCAACGTCTCCTGCCAGCCTGTGGCACGGCTCATGCTACTGTCCCATTATGTCAGGAGGACAAGAATGCCAAGAATTAAAGGGTACAGGGGGTTTGCTGGGAGGTTACATGTAGGCCTGGGCTGGAGAGAATTCTAGAATCAGACCATATTCTCATCTCATGCTGTGACTTGCGTAGCAGACAGATTTATCAGAAGAGACAAAAAAAAAAAAGTGGCTGGCTCGTGACGATAGCTGGGACAATGAGGCAGAGACCCCCACACCACAACCCAAGTGGGAGACTAGTGGCAAGGAGGGCACCTGGCCCAGGAAATGGCTCTGTTCTCGTTAGCCTGCTTTCCAGCCATGAACTGTCCTTGCTGCCGCACCTTGTTCTTGAAGGACATTTTTCTCAGCTGTCTATTTTGGTGTTTGTTGGGGGAGGGGGCATTTGGGGTCATTGTCTGCAAATGAATCCTGGACAGCGGGAGTCCGCTGCTCTCGCTCCTCTGCCTGTCATCTGTCAGCCAGCCAGAACAGCCTGCAGCTAGGCCTCGGACTGCCTAATGAAGACAGAGAGGTGGCTCTGGCTGTGCACAGGTGTCGCCTCCCCATTAATGGAGGTGACATTCCGAAGCACTCCTCATTACAGAGCAGACATTGGACGGGGCTGGGACACATATTGATGGCAGCAGGGCCAGCCAGCGTCTGTCTCAAATCCCATTGCCCCTGAGCAGTGAGCAAGAGAGACAGAGTATCCTGAGCGTCAAATCCCTGGGCCCTCTCTTCGCAGAGAAAAATGAATTCCTGACATTGAGGAGCAATGCTGCTACTTGCTGACCCAAGGGTCCTTGGCTTCAGGCCCACCCCATTGCTGACCAGCCCATATAGAATTCATGTGGAGGAGCTTTGCCTCCTAGGAAGGTCTAATGGGCCAGTGTTGTGGGGCCTGAATTCCTCAACTTCAGGCTTTGATATAGAGGCTCTGTTAGCTTTTTTGGAGAGGGAAGTGAACCCACGTTGTAGCTCGGAGAGTAAGGTTGCAGAAAATTTACGGGTGGAGAGCTGTAAGGGACCAGGGCCACATGGACAAGAACACAGGACGTGAAAACCGGGCAGACTTTTTTTTCTCTTGGCCTTGCAGGCATGTGTGGTTGGTTCCTTTGGGACAGGAGCGACCTGCCCATCATTCTTGGAAACACAAGGATGTGTTTTCCGCAGCCAAGACTAAAGTGGCCATAAGAAGAGCTCCTACATGCATGCACACACCCCTACAAACCCCAAACCCCGAGCGCACCCTCCCTGGTCCCAGGCTCTTCGCATGCGCATTAGGCCACCCACGCACAGCTTGGTTTTAAACTCGTAGCAGACGGAACTCGACTTAAAAATAACTATTTTGACAGTTGAGATGTAAATATGTGAGTGACGCGTGGGGCTGTTTTCCCTTCGCGCTTTTCCCCATCCCCCGTGCCAATCCTTGCCCCGGCTCCGCAGAGGCTGAGACGGCAAGAGCGACTCCTGCAGGATACTAGGCGCACTGCAGCGGAAGAATTCCCTTTCAACATACCACACCGCACCACCTTGCAGTTGGGGGCAAATGTATTGATACATTGTGTCTTGTCGGTTACCTGACAAAAGAGGTTGTTTAGCTACGCCTACTTTTGTTGTTGTTTTGGGATGGATCTTGCTAATTACCAGAGGCAGCCCTTGAATTCACAATCCTTCTGTGTCAACCTCCCTAGTGTTGGGATCAGCCAGCGTGCACAGCTACCCTCACACCCCCACACCTACTTGTCTTCAGTTCAGTTTGACCTGCATTTACTGAGTCTGTCCTCTACACCCACTACTGTGCTAGCTGCAGTGGAACAGGTGAGAGACACTAACGACACACTGGCCATTTGTAATGCTTCCAACCGAGTTTCTCAGTTACTGCATCTTGAACACCTACTTGCCCAGAGTCAGGATCTAAGCTAGGAAAGTGCCTCAGTATGTTACCTGATGCTACTCAAAAGAGCTCAAGGGGCCAGGCGGTGCGGGAGGCAGAGGCAGGCGGATCTCTATGAGTTCGAGACCAGCCTGGTCTACAAGCGCTAGTTCCAGGACAGGCTCCAAAGCCACAGAGAAACCCTGTCTCGAAAAACCAAAAAAAAAAAAAAAAAAAAAAACAACTCAAGGGGCTGGTGTTACTGTTTGCATCCTACAGGTGGGCAGTGGAGGTGTGGGACATGAAGTAACTTCAGTAGGCTGCCTCATCTGGTAGAACACTGAGATGTGAACCCGAGGCTAGTTCTTACCGAGGTGAGGGTGAAGAGCAGCAATCACCATCTCTAGAGGTAGGGAACAGGACGGACAACACCAAAGTCTGCCTATCTGATCAGTGTTTCATCTAAGCTAAAACCAAGATCACCAAGGACACTTTGAGTGTGCCAACCTGACGTCTTTCTCCATTTCTTATCACCGACAACAGAGCGAAAGGAGGGGAGAGTGTACGGTGTCTGTGAGACACCTCTCTCAAAGAAGGGTGGAAAGAGGAAGGAGGACTAGAGAGTAAACAAGTGTATGTTTGAGTATTTGTGGCCCAGTCAGGTACAATTCTGACAGAGTCCAGCCAGCTGGTCTTTGCCTCCTTCCCTGCCCCGTGTCCTATGCCCTTGGCTAGGTGTCCGCTGATGCTCTCAGGTACTTTATGAGCACTATGTGTCTGAGGAGGCCAGAAGAGGGTACTGGATAAACTGAAAGTTACAAGCAGTTATAAGCAGCCTCCTGTAGGGGGTGAGAACTGAACCCACGTCCTCTGCAAAAGTGGCAAGTGCTCTTTCTTTGTTTGTTTTTTGAGACAGGTTTCTCTGTACCTTTGAAGCCTGTCCTGGAACTAGCTTTTGTAGACTAGCCTGACCTCAAACTCACAGAGATCCGCCTTTCTCTGCCTCCCGAGTGCTGGGATTAAAGGTGTGTACCACCACCGCCCGGCTAAGAGGGGCAAGTGCACTATGCCATCCCTCCCAATTCTGCTCTCAGGTCCTTTCTCTCCTTCCTAGCAAAACCTGTCCCAGGAGAACGTCTGATGCAGTCACTAATGCTGCGGAATAAATGTTAGCCACTCTGCATTCACCTCCCTCCTGGATTCTAACCCCAAGCATTATGTCCAAGCACTAATGAGACGCCAGGAGTCAGACTTTGAGAGAGGAGAGGAACTTGGGAACAATAGGACCCACTTGTGACATAAGAGGTTCCCACAGCATCCAACGGCAAGATCATGGTGGATTTTGCCTGTGTATCTGGCCTCCAAGACTCAGCTCCTCTGAGAGGCTTTTCCTGGCTCTCAAGCCCCGAAGCATTTTGCTTGAATTCTGCTTAGAGGGTCTGGCATTCCTTGAGCCTTGTCATTTGCTTTCTGTCGTATTGTGAATTCCTAAGGAGTGGGGACACTGGCTGGCTTCCTGTTTCTCCTGCAGTGGCCCCCACAGCACTCTGCTCAGGGTCAGGACTCAATACTGACAATGAATTCAGTGGACAATAGCACACATTTCCTCAGGGTAAAAGCGGGGATACAGATAGCAGAGGGGCTGAGGCAGTCAAGCAAGATGTCTTCTGAACCAAAACCACAAGATGTAGGCCTGTCCCAGGCAAGCCTGTGAACACTTGCATTGCTTTGTGCCAGGCAGAAAAAGAGAGCCACCCTGGCCATGAACAGTCAGGCACTGCTGCCTACAAAACCACACATGCCGAGCTTTCAGGAAGCTCAACCAGGAAGGTAAAACGTTTGAGGCCAGTCAAGGTAACAGAGTACATCCCCAGGCCAGCCTGGGTGGTAGAGAAAGATCCTATCTCGAGACCAAGTTAATCAACTCATCTACAGCTGTTCCTTCCTTACAGGAGACTGGCTTTGAGGTTAAGGGCTGATGGCTCAGGTTCTCTGTCTGTCCCTTCTTAGGTCCACGTTTCTTCACAGTAAATAGAATCTCTGCCCTGATCCCCTCAATCCAAGTGGAGTCTCGCTCGATACAGCTCTTTTTCAGAGCTCTACTGGTATATAATTCACACCACCCAGCAACCTCTGTTACAAACGTGCCTCCATCTTTCTTTCCTTGCAAGGCTAACAATTGTGCATCCTGTCAATAGTTCTGAAAAGCCCAAGCAAAGATCTTTATTTTATATTGAAGTAGCTGTGAGCCATGAGATCACAGTGCAGTTCTAAACCACTGCCCCTTTGCGGCACCGGTCAGTTTGACCCACTAGTTCCCTGAGATGCTAGGAGGCAGGAGGCTGACTTCCCCTCAGTTTACAGATAGTACAAAAGAGGATCAGAGTACCATACCAGGGCTTCGGGTGTCCCCCAGTGCTCCTCTAAGCCTCATCACCTGTGTACACACTCCCGACTTTGCTGCCCAGCTCCATTCTCCCTCCTCGCAGATCAGGAGAAACACACTTGACTTCTGCTGCTGTGTTTTATAGTGTGAATTCAACACAGATGCCCCACAAGCCTTGACAACATAATTCGCTTGCTGCAAAGGGACGTAATAAAGTGTGTTTATTACAGCAATTATTGGAGCAGAATCTGCCAGCATGCTTTTCAGTGGCAACCAGAAAAGTGCTTACTCCAGATGCATGGATTTCGGAAACTGTGCAACTAGGGCCAAAATGAAACCCAGGCTTTGTAAATGGATCTCAGTCACACTAAGAAAAAGAACCATTCAGGAGTCAACTTAGCCGAAGCAGAGGTTAACAAGATGTAGATTGCTGTCTGCTGGGTTAAGATCTGGACCTGTTTCCAGGGTCAAGTTGTTGGGGACATACACAGAATGCACCCCTTAACCCAGCCACCCCACACGCCAAGTTCACAACTCACTGATTTGACGCAGGAGCACATAGATGGAGACGTTAGCACCAATGATTCTCAGGGATTCCCTGCCACTGTGGTAGAATTCAAGACACAGAAAGACAATTCAAGGCTGGGCTTTGGAGGAGAGGCAGAAGGAAGAGCTAAAGTCTCTCACTAAATGCTGCCTTCAAGGGCATCATTACACTGCAGGCTAAAGATGTAGCTCAGCAAGAGAACGTTTGTCTAGTAGTTCTGAGGTCTGGGGCTTCATACCCAGCACCTTGCAGGAGCCTGGAGGTGGAACCTCAATTTCCTGAAGGGAATATGGCTAAATTAAAGGGAGTCTGATTCCTAGCCTGGAGAATATATGCTGCCTTGCTTCGGGTAGATTAACTAAACAAAGACACAAATGCATTTGCCCTCACTCTTTGGTAGAGGGACAGAAGGGAAGTAATTTAAATTCCACAGCAGCAGCAAGTTATCTGACTGCTGTAACCAACTAAGCAGAGTTATTGCTTATGCCAACAGGACATTCCTCAGAACACTGGGTGTCCCCAATAGAGGCAGCAGTGCATGTCTTGGCTCACTGAGAAGACATCCTGACAGTGGTCACCCCAGTTGATCAAAGTTCTGACCACTCAGAAAACACAAAACTGGTTATTTAAGCCAGCAAACCAAAAAAGTCCCCTTGGCTACGGGATGACTTAAGTGTTTCCCCCTTTCCCCAGCATTCCTTCCCCTCCTCTGGCCTCTGTGAGGTGGTGCGATGCTGAGGGATGAGGGCAGAAGGCAGCTGGGCTCTGGAACAGAGCAAGTCAGAGCTTTGAGCATCATGAACAACAGGATAAAAATAGCAGCGTTGCCATGGCAAGGGAGGCTGGGAGAGTCCTGAGGATGTGTCTAGGTCCTGCCATCTCCCCCGCTGGCATTCCTCCCGCCCCTCAGATGGAATATAGGAATGAACTGAGGGAGGAGAGGCCGCCCCAGCAGGGAAGGAGCGGACCAGAAGCCCGCTGAACTTTAGACCCTGGGCGCTTCTGTTCAGGTTCCAGGGCCCCTGGCTTCTGAAATATCTTCTTTGGTTTAAGGCTGCTCTGAGCAGCTCCTAGTTCACCCTTCCTGTGGACAGTCTGCTTTCCATGCGAGGTTCTGATCCCACAGGAATCTAGAAAATGGGTCTATCCCACAACTCTAGCTGGTCCAGGGGACCAGAGCGTTTGCTCTGATAGACCAGGCACCCTGGTCCTGGGTGGTTTAGCAACATGTGCTTTGAAGCGTAGGAGAAGGTGGTGATAGTTAACGATCGTTCTTCCTGTTTGCTGAAGACACAGCAGGTTTATTCCTAGGGACAGCTCAAGTTCTTGGCGGGCTGTTAGTCCAGCCACTCGCCAGGCACAGCAGTAACCTTCAGGATGAATGGTGGGCTTCCTAGAGCAACAGCCAGGAGACTGCTAAATGCAGCCATCCAGATCCCTCTCCCGGTGAAGGCCTGTCTTTGAAGTTGGGGACCAAGTTTCAGCCACATCTGGCTACATCCAATACAAGGTGCTCTTCATGTTGGGTAGGGAAGGCAGGTGTGGGACTCATCCGTGGGAGAGAGGAAGCAGTTTCTGTGGTCAGGAGGAACCCTAGGGGATAACTGCAGCTACCCACACAGAATCGGTGTCTCTCGCCCACTGCTGTACAGATCCCACCTGACGGGTGGGGGAGGGCAGCTGCATCATCTTAGAAATGGGCAATGGGAAGCTACACGAAGTGAACCGAAGCAGAGATTAGGCCCATCTGAATCTCTTCAGTATCTGTGCCATAGGAACACAAAGACGGCAGCAGCCACAGCCTAGACAGCGCCTGGAGTCAGCGCAGGCCACAGACTTACTCACTTTAGTCTAGCTATAAGGGGGAAGAGAGGGGTGTACCAGTGCTCACTGGAGGAACACTCTAGAAGAAGCAGCTGTGGTCTAGGGCTTTCCCTCACACTCCACCGCTTCTCAAATCTGCCCTCTTCACCATGCTGTCCTCAGAACACACCCTCTGAGGCACAGGACACCTGACACCCCACAAAGCCCTGAACCCAGAGTACAACAGTGCAATCCCTTTTATCGCTGAAGAAACCTGTCCCAGAAATAAGGCCTGACTCATCCAAGGTCACAGGACCACTGGTGCTCAAGCAAAGCTAGAACACAGGAGATCTGCTCTTGGCTCAGGGCTCCTTGTATCTCTTATGTCTACACCAGTTAAATTACTGCTTTTTACTTTCTTCTAAAAATTGAATTTTTCTGTATTTTTCTATGGGTCCATATACCACATCCAAAATGTCTGCCTCCTGTAGGAGCGAAGAAAGGAAATAACATTCTAATTAACTATTTTGAACTTAAGACAAGGAGTCCTTGGGTGTCCTGGGTCAGGGTCTTAGAGAACATTCAAGTCCCAAGAACCCCAACAGTCATTTATAACGAGTTCCATAGTCCAAGAGGCAGAGCGTTAAAGTGGGGGACGCAGAGCCCACCCTCTAGGGAAGAGGAGTGTCATGCAGAAAGAACCAAAGGTGTGCGTACCTGCCTCAGCCTAAGAGCAGAGAGGGCCACCTCAGTAGAGTCTAAAAACCTGTGGGCTGGCCTTCCCTCAGGCAAAGTGAAGGGAACTTTAAGCAGAATGTACAAAATCGACTGAACCCAGGCAGAAGCTGAACTGGGAACAGGTTTCTGGCTGCTTCCCCCTTCCCACATGCCGAGAGGGGTAGACTCCCCATCTCCCTGAGAAGAGTCAAAATAATAAGAGTGCATTTGCTAGATGCTACTACTGCCTCCTACTCAAGCCATGCCTACTGCGGAATGGCTCCACCCGGGAAGAAGGGAGGAAGGGCAGCTGTCTGCAAGGGGGGGTATACACTCAAAGACCCTTGAATCACCCAGGATCCTATAGGAAGGGCTTGGGATATCCAGTGTCCCTCCCACACCAAGGACACCCTCGTGGGGTAAGCAGCTCTCCGAGTCAGCTTTCTGCCAACATGTGGGACTGCCTCCCTGCCAAGGGCTGTGAAGTGAGCACAAGAGAGCTGCCCCCTTGTGACCCTTTCCAGACCTAAGCTCTCCATTCTCTGACCTGTCCTCTGGGTGAGCCTATGTGGTTGGGACATAACACCCAATGCCTCTTAGTGTTGAGGATATGATTTCATCCTCCAGTTCCAGAGAGACTTCTCTGATTGCAGCCTGGAAGGCAGGTCGCAGCTAGCAACACTCGGGGAGGGATCTCTGGCTTCAGTAACAAAGTACACCCCAGAATCGTTTCCGCCAATCTCTGCCTCGCCCAAGGACTCCACTGTCTAAGAGGAAACTGGAAGTTCGCTTTGTTCCTTGTGACCCCACTGGCCTTCGCTGCAGACGCTTGCTGTTTCCCCAAGGAAAGGATTTGTTTAGGAGTTTTTGAATAGAAAAGAAAATAGCAGACATTGGGTGGCTCAGGCGGGAAGACGTGAAAAGCCCACGGAGAATAGGGAAAAGCATCTCGGCTGCTCTCAGGCTCTACCAAGACGACCTGAAACACCCCTTACCGGGAGTACCCTATTTGAGGCTCACTAAGTTCAGACCTTCCTTCATCTTGGATCCTGACCTTCCTGCCAGGCCTTTGTTTATCTGTTCTGCCCCCGAGGGTGGTGGGAACGTGATTCCTTTCTGTGATGAACTGTTCCCATGAGGAGAGCGGCAGGCTAGCAGACCGGAAGCTGCCAAAACGTGCTTCTATTGCTCGAGTTTGTTCTTAATTCCCAGCTCTCCGTCTTGCACCTGAGAGATCCGGACACAATGACAAGGCCAAGGGAGGAGGGTGAAGGGAGGAGAGAGGAGGGAGAGGAGAGGAAATGCTTCTTCTGCTTCTGAACTCCTAGAAATGAGTGTGGGGCACAAGATCCTGAAGCAGGAGGTTGACAGCGGGCTAGGAAGATGAAGGGAAAAGCCAAGGACACACAGACCTAGGCTTCCCTGACCCAAGAGTCCTCTGAAGGTGTTGCATGCCAGTATCCAGTATAATACCCTCTCCAGCTTCCCAAGGAGAGATGAACAGGGGATGAAGGAACAAAATGGGGGTAGTGGTTTGGCCTAGATCTGGAGGACAGTTCCTGAGGAGCTTAGTGCCTGGAAAAGGCCTCCCCACATCTGTGAGCACTACAGAAAACTGGTGGGCCAGGGCCAGAACTGAGAGATAACTGACCTGTGACACACTGTCACCCACTGCCTGGTCCCTCAACCTCAGTCCTGGCCCACCTGGCCCAAGAGGATGCAGGGAGGTGACTGAGACCCTGGGGCCCCAGCAGAAACTCCATCTTGTGCATGGAGGTGGTGTCCCACATATTGAACCCTTCAAAGTTTGCAAGAACAGCTACTTTCCTCTCCCAAGGCCACATTAGCTTCATGGGAGGAGTAACCCTGAGAAGAGCTAGGGAGCCTCATCTCTTGGTCCCAGGCTGCCCAGTCTGCTGAAGAAGGCAAGAGACAGGTCCCGGAAATTCCCTTGTGTGGCTGAGACCTCTTTGCAGGAGCACAGAAGATTGGAAGTGAATAGGGTTGGCCATAAGAAGGCTCAGGAGGTTGATGCCCTCATGTTAGTCAGAAGCAGGTTAAATGAAGGTGGAAGACACACACACTGAACTCCACAGCAGTGAGCAGCCTTGGGCCTGGATCCACTGGGAGCTGACAAGGGGGCCCTGGCTCTGCTCACACCGCTGTTTCCCGCTCTCTTTGAATGTCTTCCTTCTTCCTCTTCATCTTGCAGAAGCCGTGAAGACCACAGAAACAGGCGAAAGTGAACTGGGGCATGCCCTGGGCCGGGCAGGGAATGCTCACCAGATATCTGTAGGGAAAGGCAGGGTAGAATGGGAAGCAAGGAGAGAGAGAAGCAAACTGGGGTTATCATTCCCAGAACCCTTGGGGCTCCCCGAGGCTACTGCCTGTCCTATCAAGTAGAAGAGTTCTACCACTAAACCACAGCTTCTCATTTCCTGCCATGTGTGGGAGTGGCATCACCTTAAAAGAAAGCCCAGTTGCTGCCTGTGTTGTCCCCAGCCTTCTGCCTCACCTCATCCCCACGCTTAAAACAGTCTCTGGGCATGCCTTTTCATGAAGGTTCCAGCATCCCATGGACTGGGGTGGCCACTTGATTCTTGAGGTTGTACATCCAACACTCCGGACATGGGAGGTTACAGATTGAAGAAGCCTCCAGCTAGACATCTAGAATAGAGTCTCAGATTCTGTCCTTCCTTAACAATCCCAAGTTGTCTGAAACTCTTAGAGAACTCTGTAAAGGCCACAAGGTAGCACACAATCCCTCTAACACTGTCCTGGCCATGTGGAAAACAGACAACGAAGGGAGGGTCTTCAGCCAACAGGTGTTGTATTTGGCTCCTGCACTACATAAAGGACCAGGACGGTGGTACATGGTCCATTTCTTCTTCCCCAGGTAAAAGGTCAGTCTGAGGTGAAGGTTGAGGCTGAGTAGGCCTGAGGTGGAACACAGAGTCTGGCTGGGGTTCGTTTCCATTTTCCTTGCATTGCTCATCTGCCTGGTCACCCCTCCCCCTCTTCACATCTCTGCATGTCCTGTCCCTAAACAATCCTGCTGTAAGGGCAAAGGAGATGCCTTCCAGTCAGCTTAGAACAGAAAGGCAGACACCCTACCCAGAAATCAGGCCAACACACCAAGCCTGGTGGGAATGGCTTCTCTCTCTAGGAAGAACATTGAGAGAAAGGAACGAGGTGTGTACAACAGGCCGCTTGTTGGTTCCTGGCCACTTAGCCCCAAAATAATCACAGAAACTGTATTATTTAAATCTCTGCTTGGCCCATTAGCTCTAGCTTCTTATTAGCTAACTCTTACATACTAATTCAATCCATCTCCATTAATTTGTGTATCGCTGTGTGACAGTGGCATACCACCAAAGTTTCGGCATGTCTCCGGCAGGGCTACATGGCATCTCTCTGACTCTGCCCTTCTTTTTCCCAGCATTCAGTTTAGTTTTCCCCACCTAGCTAAGTTCTGTCCTGCTTTAGGTCCAAAGCAGTTTCTTTATTCATTAATGGTAATCACAGCATACAGAGGGAAATCCCACATCACCTCCCCTTTTTTGTTTAAACAGAAAAGGGAAAATGGTGTGGGAGGTCTTTCTGTCTATGTTTTGCTTTATTGGTTAATAAACAAAGGAACTGCTTTGGACCTATACAGAGCTATAGAGGAACAGAGCTAGGCGGGGAAAACTAAGCTGAATGCTGGGAGAGAGGAGGTGGAGTCAGGAGATGCCATGTAGCCCTGCCGGAGACAGATATCAGAACTTTAGCTGGTAAGCCACAGTCACATGGCCATACACAGATTAATAGAAATGGGTTAAATTAATATGTAAGAGTTAGCCAATAAGAAGCTAGAGCTAATGGGCCAAGCAGTGATTTAATTAATACAGTTCCTGTGTGATTATTTCAGGTCTAAGCTAGCCAGGTGGCCGGGAACCAACAAGCAGATCTCTCCATACTACAGAGCTGCAGGTTAGGGCAAAGGGTTCAGAATAATGAAGCACAAGGCACCCCCCCATCTCCAGCAAAGATGGCAGTTGGTGCCATGCTCCACTCAAAGCACACCTGTGAAGTGGCTTTCCTGTTTCTTGAGGAACCTGACGTGACCCATATGGTGACTGTCTGGACAGTTTCTGAGGAACTCCTTCAGGATAAACATCCACCATGCTTGTCCTGCACTGCTGAATGCCTACTATGGAGCTGTCCCGTCAGGATCCACCCCCAGTCCCTGGTAATACATCCAATCACTGTAATTAATAGGGATACTGCATTTCCAGTGGCCAGCTGGATGGGCAGGAGGCCCAGCTTGAGTCAGCATGGGTAGGAAGGCAGGCTGCTGCTATTTACTAACCCGCTTTCCAGCACCCCTTACACACCCACTCTGGTGATATATATAGTAGTATATATAGTGAGCAGAGCAATCTCTAGGATATATATAGATGGAACCAAGACACAACTACTATATTTCTAGATCTACTGCAGCAATCTCTGGATCCTCTCCTGATAAGCCAGGGGGTGGGGAGGGGTGTCCATGCTAGAGCCTATTCTTGACTCTGAGGTGGGCATACTGCCATCTTGGGAAGTAGCTATATCTCTCTGGGCCTTCAGTCCCTTTTCTCTGTATACAAGGAGGCTAGTTAAGGCTTGACATTTAAAGTCCCAACCTAAGGGGATATGTGGGCATTGGGAGCTGCAGCTAGATCTGGGAGGGGGGAGAGCTAGTGGGGGGTCCCTTCATCAGTAACTGTAATGTACACACTCCATACTGGGGTGCATGTGAAGGGTTTTACCCAGAAAGTACTCTCAAGTCATCAGAAGAAAAAATAGCAGTGGGCACACACAACAAAGGACACCACAAGGCGGCCCGGGGAAGAAACCTGCTCTTGAAACAACTTCTATCACCCCAGCAGGTCTAGAGTCTCTCAGGCTCTTGGTCACAGGACACCAAGATCCTCTTTCTTTTTCACCTTTCTTCCCCTTTGATGCCTGCTCCTGCCCAAAGTCCTTAGTGGATGATGAACCTTCCCCCGCCCATGGAGATAGTTGGGGCAGGTGTAGGAGGAGCAAGGATAGTTTATGAGGCATGGGAAGAAGCTTTGGAAGAAGCCCCTTGGGAGCTGGGCTGCTCAGTGGGATTCCTGGGTTCTTTGGTCCCAAAGGTAGCAAGAACAAGGCAGAGAGCCAGGTTATTCTGCCCAAATATTAGCCCTCAAATCCTCTGGCTTCTCAAGTCCTTTTGTCACCCTGCTAGGACTCTCATACAGGGGTACAACTTCAAGCCCCAGAAGCCTGGGCACAAAGGTAACTGGACCTCGTCCCCAAAGTTGGCAAGGCTTGGGATAGGGAATTCCACATCAGTATGTCTGAGTGTTGTGCCTTCATTTCTTCTTCCCAGAGGCCCCGGCAGCAGGGGACCTGAGAGTCCCACTGCCAAATCTCTGCACCAGTGTCCTGCCCTCCCAGCACGCACTGCCTTTCCCTGCCTACATCCTCCACAGCTGGCAGTAAGCTTTACTTCCAACATGGGCTGGAGGCCTCCTGGAGAAGTCAGACCCCGTGAGTCCCCTCCCCCAACTGGATCATATAGATCCTGGAATACTCCCCTTCATCTGTGCTCCAGTGGGAACCCCCAACTCTGTTCTCCTCCAAGCTACCACTGTTCAAGAGTAGATAAGGGATGGACACTGGCCAACACTCCTGTTACCAGCCCCCCACACCTCCACCTGGCTCTTTTCAGCTCAGTTCAGGGTGGTCTGGGGTCTAATAACCAAGATTGTCCCTCTGCCAAGCTTGTTTTGTGGGAGTCGAACAGAAAAGATGCCAAGTCACAGATCACCCACCCTCCCAAGTCACCCATAGGTCCCCAGCCTCATTACTCATCCCTGCCTGCCCTTGGCCCTTACCTCTCATTCTCTCTTAGCCACACTCTGACCCTTCAAGGGAAAGTGGGGGAAACCGAACAATTGGAACATGTGGAGGAACCAAGGGGCAAGAAAACACTTCTAAGTGAGGAGGAAGCCGGGGTTTCATGCTGCCAGACCTAAAATTCTTCAGTGTCTCTAGAATTTTGGCAACATCTTCTATCAAAGTGGGCGGTAGAGGATATATGATACTTGAGTGTTGGGACAAGTCAAGAATCTCTGACAATTGTTTCTCTCCCCCCAATCACCTCATCTTCTCAGGCAGGAGCAAGACCCACCCCAGGTAACTGGCAGAAGTGACTCAGTGAGGAGGGGTGCCCTAAAGCCCAAGGAAACAATGCACCACCCTGCCCCCCTCCCCTGTGCCCTCGGCACCCGAGCCTCCGTAATTAAAATATGAATTCACCTTCCCTCCCTGAGCCATTCATCCCTGCAAAGGGAAGCAGCTGCAGCTTAGGAGACCGGATTTGGGGATTAGCTCGGGCAGTGCAGCAGACACACCAGGAGGAAGAATTCAAAAGGAAGGGGGTGAACTGGGTTTTCTCCCACCTCCTCCCTCTCCTTTCCCCAGCCATCTCCGTGCCTCACACCCACCCCTTCCCCCAAAGCCTGGCCTCCAGGTTTCTGGGAACTGTAGTCTGCAAGGCAGTGTTGATAAACAGGCAGACCTGGGGTAGGTGGTGTCATAAACTACAGATCCCAGGACCTCTTCTCAGGGCTGCCATCCGCCAAGCTGGGCACAGGGCACTGGTCTGGAGAAGTCTGTGTTCTCCTTGGAAGTTAACCCCTTCTTGAACTATCAGAGAAGAAGCTCCATGAACCAGGAAACCAAGGCCTCTCTGCCTTTCCCGGCCTGTAGAGGCCGCGGTCTGCAGGGACAGGCCTCCCTCTTCCTAGGTTCTTGCTTGTCTACCTTTAGAAAAAGAAAAGTCCCTTCCTCAAGATTACAGCGACAGTCAAGGATTTAACAGTGGTTCTGAGGGACTTAGAGGACACAGTGGCTGGGAGTAAGGGCCAGGATAACAATACTCCTCAGTAATAATGTCTTTACAGCCTGTATTAGGGGCTCAGTAGCTTACCACTGACTCCAGCAGGGGAGGAGGAGCCAGGAACCTGATGCAGACTAGTCCCACCAGAAGGTGTTGTCCCCTGGAAAGAGGGAACCAGCGGTCTTCCAAATCTTCTTTGCATTTAGAAGTGAAGCTTAGCAATCAAACTCAACTTCCACTAGAAACGGACAAATACCACCAGGGAAATGTGCCTGGCTTTCGTTGTAGCTAAACGCAGACCTGTCTCCCTAGGGATGCCTCATGCTGGGTCGAGCTGATGCCTGTAGGAGACTTAGATTGCTCAGTTATGATATTTTTGGTTTCGGCTGTCTGCAGGCAGGGACAGGACAGACGCAGGGCTGCTCTGTGAATCCTCGGGGAAAGAGGGCACGAGGCCAGCTCGCCTATTCAGAGGATCTCAACAATTACGGGAGATACGCCATTGCGGATCTTCTCCAGACCAGCCCCACCCATAATGGCCAGGCACAAAGGCTGCACGCAAAGGAGGCCCAAGGCTGTAATGCCAGAATAGCACCCGACCCCCAGGTCCAGGCTGCAGAGGGGCTATCTCTTACCTTCTCCCCTAGCCCACCATTTCTTCCACTAATAGTTATTGTACAATCCTACTATGTGCCTTGCTAGAGCTTCACAAGAGATAGAATCTTTGAAGCCATTCACTTGTCTCCTGGGTGTCTGGGGTCTTGCTGGGCAAACTATAAGAGAGGATTTACGAGACAGACCCAGAGGAGAGGGCAGGGGGGAGGTAACTCTTCTGCTCAGACTTTTCAATCAGGAAACTAGGAACAGAGGAGAGAGAAGTTACCAAAGAGGTTCCTAGAGCTGAACAAAAATCCAGGCAAACTCAGGAGTCTAGTCAGTGACTCCGAGAGGCGACTGGTTCAGGGGCTAGCCACACCTGAGTCCTTCCACTAAGCCTAGCCAAGAGGGCAAATAACCTGACTCAACCACAGCAAAACTGCAGCTGGTTTGGGCATCCGCTTTGCTTCCGTTCTGATTTACCCCTCTGCCCACGCTGAATGAAGAAAATCGGTAAAAACTAAAGAGTGATGGAACTGGGTAAAATTTAAGGCCATGCATCCCCTTGAGACCTCCAGGGAAGAAGTGCTAGTGTGCTTGATGCCACCCAGACTCAGGGTCTTATTCCCAAAACACAAGTTTGATTCCCCTGAAGCACTTGTAGCAGGTAAGGTCATAGTTCTGGCATCCGCCTGTTTGGGTTCAATTCCCATCTCTGTTCCTTACTAGCCACATGCCCTGGGCCAGTTTCTCAGCTCCCTTATGCCTTAGATTTCCCATAAATAAAATGGGCTAATAATAAATAAGGCTGTCTTGGAAACCAAACAGGTTAATACAGGTAAATCAGTCAGAACTGTGGTAACTAGGCGCTTGGTGAATGCTGACTGCGGAATGGAAGGCTCTAGTAAGACAAGGTAAGTGACCTGCCTTCTGATTGTGAACACACTTCAGGGGTCTGTGTCGGACTGGAATGGGGAACCCAGTGTAGGAGGTGGGGTGATCCCCTTGCCATTCCAGCCGGACTGCCTGCTTAATTTCCATCTGTGCACTTCCCAGGGATGGCAGGGATGAAGTCAGACAGTTTTCAGAGTGGGAATAGAACCAGGTTGGTGAAGGAAGCAGGGAAGATGGCATTGCCCTCCAGGAATCCAGCAGAGGGGCAGGGCAAGGACCAGGAGCTAGGGACTCCGGTTTCCAGTATGGTACCCAGGGCAGCTATGGCCTTCTTTAGTTTTCTTATGGACATGCTGCCACCACCATCAGCAGCAGTATAGCGGGCGTGAATACTCCCATGTCAGTCTCGGAAGAGTCTTAAGGGTCCGGACAAAGCAGCTGGGGATTTCGAGCTGGGCAGAGGGAGGAGGAATAAAAGACCCAAGACTAAGAAGCCGAGTGTGGCTGGCTGGACAGAGGAAAAAGCCAAGGCGTTGAGTCTGAAACCAGCCCCATTAACCAAGGCCCAAGCAGCTCGGTAAGCGTGAATGAATTCCTCAGTAAGACCTTGGCGCAAGCTGCCGTCTTCTTCCTGGCAGCCTAACCCTTCAGAACGAAGGGACCAGCTCCAGAGGGAGGAAGTGACATGGCCAAGATCCCACGGCCTAGCCCCAAATCCAGAGCCATTAGATGTGCCAGCCCCTCCCTCTGGTGCTCTCTGCGGCTGGTCCTTCGTGAGTGTGGTTGTGCAGGAGCTTGCCCCTCACTGTAGCCCATGGCTTTTAGCCCTACATGAGTTCGGAACAGCAATCACATAGGAATGAAAAGCCATAGGCCACAGCAGAGCTGAGGGGTCCAGTGGCAGGAATCTCAAAAAGCAGGAAACTGGGGAATCTCACACCTCCCTCTTCCCCACCTTGCCTCCCTGGGAGCCCAAGCCCCTCCACCCACTGCATTCTCTCACCACCCCCCACCACCTGGTGGGCCCCAAGAATACTAAAGCTAAGGCCGTAATGAGTTTCCAGTCTAGTCCTTCAAAGGCCCCACACAATGGCCCTCGCGGTGGGTACGGGGAGGTGCAGCTTCCTGGCCATAAAGGACCTCCTCAGATTCCTCTAATTAGCATCCAGCCCCCTCCCAGGTCCCTAACTACCCTGTCCCCTTGCAAATAAGGGCAATCTTTTCAAAACGCCCAGGCCCCATAGTGGGCTCCTTTTTTGGGGGGGGGGTTAGGCTTAATTAACCCTTTCCAGTACAGCAGTGTGCTTTGTTTAGAAGAGAGTGTTGAACTCCCTCCAGTTTTAGGTGGCTCATGCTTCCCAAACTGGTGCAGGGAGTTTCACCATTCTCTAAGCCAAGGGTTCTCAACCTTCTTAATGCTGTGACCCGTTGATACAGTTCCTCATACGCGGTTGACCCCCAAGCCATAAAATTATTTCGCGTCTACTTTATAACTGTAATTTTGCTACTGTTATGAATCATAATATAAATATCTGATATGCAACTCCCAGAGGGGTTGAGACCCACAGGCTGTAGACCCACAACTGTAGCTCTAGACTTAGCGATGAGAAAGGGTTGGAGGGAGGGGCATCATCAAGGTCTCGGGACCCTGGGAAAAGTATGTCCTAAATACAAGTTAATTTCCTTCCCTCTCTCCCACTGTGGGTCAATTGTGGGCATCTGCCATGAAAGAGTGGGCCCCAAAGACACCTTCTCATCTAAAACCAGGAAAGCCTCAGGGGACACAGACCTCCAAACTGAGTCTAGACCTCTCCCAGGGACCCCCAGTGGGGGCGTGTGTGGTCCGGGTCAGAAATTGTCTCTTTCAAGAAGTATCTTGTACCCTACTTTAGTCGGGCCCCCAACCTGTGCCAGGGGCAGGCTGGGATAGCTCTCTGCAGGAGGCTTGGGGAAGCAATCTTAACTGAACTCCCAGCGTGTTCCACCAACACACACACACACACACACACACACACACACACACACACACACACACACACACACACACACACACACACACCACACCACACCAACCAGACTCACCCTACCTTAATGAAGCATCACCCAACTTCACACTTGAAGTCCCCAGTCCTCAGGTCGGCAGCCTCTCGTCTGTCTTTTTCACTGACCCCCAGAATCCCAGCCCTAAGACACACAGAAAGCTGTGTGCTCTAGGTCAAACATCCACAGTCACCTCCAAGGAACAGCGGCCAGGGGCTGGGATGGCAGGTTCACCAGGTGGCCCCCGCAGTTCCCTTTATAATTCCAGAAGAGCCACTTCCTGCCTCCCAAGCAGCCTCGGCTCACTCCTAGCTCCACGCTTGACCCAGGCCTCCTCCCTCCTCCACCCACTCTTGGCCAGGCCTAGCTGTGCCCAACTTGCCTTGACTCTCTGGTGACCTGCCTCTCCCCCTACCAGACTGGTGGGGGCGGGCGGTCAGTGGGCGGGTAGTCAGGTATTCCTTCAATTCTGACTTGGGCCTGGGTAACAAAGGTCTCATTGAGCCTCTGGCTGTCTGGTCGGTGAAGCACAAACCTCTTGTATCTACTTGCTTTTGATCTCACTCCCTCTGAACCAGCCGGGAGTATTACTCACATCCCCTGCTGGGCTATTGGTGTGGAGGGGCTGTTTGGTCCCCTCCCTCCTCTGCCATCTCCTTTTTCTCCTTCCTTCCCCTGCCTGCTCCCCTCCAACTTTTTTTTAAATGGCTTTAATTTTTGGCAGGAGACCTGAGGCAGCTCCCTGAGGGCCCCCCTCCTCACCACACACCTTGTTCCCGCTCTTCCCTTGCCTCAGAAAACCAAGGTCAGCGCTGGTCAAACCTGTCCCTTCTTCAGACAGCTCAAGTGTGGCCTCCAACTCTGGCCACAGTACAATGTCTTGACTGCCACACTCAGCACATGCAACAAACCCCAAGAAAGCTCTGGACCTCACTTGAGACATAGAGGACGGGGCCTCACCTCCATTTGCCAGTAAAACCCTGCCTCCTCTGCTTTCTCTGTCCCCAAGGACTTGCTCAGCCTTTCACACAGGTGCCATTTCCACTGTCCCTGCCCTCTGAGTCCACACCTAAACCTACAGCTCTGCTAGTGGTGGGAGCCTGAGACCAGGTAGCCAAATGTACGTTCTTTGTACAAAGGGGCCTCTGTACTGGGCCACTGCAGCTTCTCCCAGTCCCTGTCCCTGCCCCATCACATCCTCAGGTCCGTCTCTACAAAAGTCTAAGAATTCCAGGGGAAATGAGTCAAGAGTCCAAACCAGGCCTAAGAGAAGGCTCAGTAGTTAAAGCTGTTCGCCACCAAGTCTGATGTGCAGAGTTTGGTCTCTAGGTTTGTCCTCTGACAACATGTACCCTATGGATCACATGACCACACACACATACGTGCTCACAAAACAAATAAATGTAATTTTTAAAGAGCTCTGCCTGCAGCCTGTCTCCGTCACCTGCCACCTTAGGCAGAGAGTACCTACTCTGCGGAGCCCTCAGGTGTGCCATTCAGCCAAGCTCAGGATTTGGGAAATTTGTTCCAACAGAGGCCCCATTCTTCCTGGTGCTGGATCTCATTGTCCCTCATAACTCCACACATTCTTGGGCCTCAATGAGAAGCCAAGACTGCCGTGGGCTTTGCCCTGCCCTTGTCAGTGTAACCCTGAGGCCTGTGGCTGGTGCTGGAGGAGGGTGGGTGGGGGCCAAAAGAAGGGAGTAAAGAAAAGGAGATGGGAACCAAGGGGAGGGGGCACAGAGACACTGAGAGAAACTGAAGGGGGTGGAGGTACATGGAAATATTAAAACATCTTTCACAAGTAAAAGGAACTTATCTTTTTTGAGTGGAAACTCTCGTGCATGCACCCGCAATTAATTATGTCTGAGTTTTTTCTTTTTTGTTGTTGTTGGTTTCTTTGAAACAGGGTTTCTCTGTAGCTTTGGAGCCTGTCCTGGAACTAACGCTTGTAGACCAGGCTGGCCTCAAACTCACAGATATCCACCTGCCTCTGCCTCCTGAGTGCTGGGATTAAAGGTGTGTGCCACCACCGCCTGGCTCATGTCTAATATTGTTAACATTATGGTCACAGCTAGGAAAATTGAGGCTTTCCTGGGACTTTTTCTTTTGCTAGAGGGGTGTGTGATAGGGGAATAGGGAAGGGGGTAGTGGGAGAGGGGAAAAGAGGAGAACACATGAAAGTATGGGAAGCTGACAAGCCCAGGGCTGAAGCCGCACTAGGGAGAGCTAGGGAAACAGAAGAATGAGGGGCCTGTGCAGACTGAGGTGAGGAGGAGGGCCCAGCATACAGGCTAAAGCATCCTGACCTCCAGCCATTCCCTCAGAAGTCCACTGCCTATTGGGAAAGCAGACACTGATAGCAGGTGAGGTACCTTTCCTCACAAACTCTGCACAAACTGGAGAAGTCATGTCAGGTGAGAATGAAGCCTGTTGCACAGGAAGAATGCTGTGCTACTTCTGGGTCTTCCAGATGGACAATGGTTCCAGCTAAAGATAAGCCAAGGAGAGCAGGCCTCTCAAAGGACAGAGGTGGGGACATGCCAATAAAACATCAGCTTTCCACAGCAAGAAGGGCCAGCCACAGACTGGGCTTAGCCCAAGGACAGTAGAATGCCACCAATGTTCCTAGAGAAGGCCAAGCACATGTATACAACCGTTCTCCAGATCTACACTGGACACCCAGGAGTCCCAAACTACATGGGATGCTTGTGTGGAAATCTTTAATAAATTCAATTAACCAAGCCTATGATCCCATCAAAGATTCATGAGTCCACAATGGAACTGACTGATTCATGAGTCCACAATGGGACTGACCGACTCTCAGAGATTCTTCTCGACCTATGTGTCTTTGGGGGCTACTTTGAGCCCAGGAGGCCTGTCTCAGCTCACGGTGGCAGAGCAAGGGGACACTGGGGCAATAGATATTAAGGCACTTTCTCCCACCAGCTTTCTGCTCATAGATTCTCGACTGTGGGTTGTGATGAGGAGCTGTATAGCACTGCGATTCCACCCATCATGGTGGGAGGCACTGCTGTAGGTTCAAAGGAGCCTCAAGAGATTCAATCTGTTGTCTCTGCTCCAAATAGACCTTGCAGTTTGGAAGCGTGTTTGGAATGGATCTGTGAGTACTTGGCCCAGTACTGACCCAGACAGCTAGGTTCTGAAGAACCTGCCGGCTCCCATACTATCCCCCAGACCAGAACCAGATCAGGAGTGGGCTTCCTACAGAGGATGGCCTCCCTCTCTCTAGGTCTAGGCTAGGTTGCCTTTCCCATGGTTTGAGTCTGCCCTGCACACCCTCCATTTCTACCTCCAAAGCATAAACAGCTCAGGTTCTCTCATTTGGCAGCTTGAGAACTCTCCCCTCCCCCCGCCAGAGGAGGTGGATGCTCCTCCATTGAACAGGAAAGCACAGCGAAGTCAGGCAGGAATTTTCTTTTGCCCAGGGGCTTCTCCAGTTGGCCTTTTCTGAACATTTCCAGGCAAAGAGAAGCTGCTTCTAACCTAGCAGGTCCTTGGGCTCTTGGGGAAGGGCGAAGAGGAAGATGAAGTGGAAGAGGAGGAAGAGAAAGAGGAGGAGGAGGGAGGCAACAGCAGCCTGGTAACAGCCTCAGGCGAATCATAGCAGAGAAACTAAGGAAACAGCAAAGGTGGAAGGTGAGGGGACAGGTCTCTCCAGTCTTGGTACCACCAGGCCTCCAATCCCTACTAAGCCTGTTGGCTGGACTTTAGAAGGAAGAGTATAAGTATGAGCTTATGTCACTAGAGTTCAAGCTTCCAAGTATAGGACCTAGGCTACAGATTTGGTTCTCAGTCAGTCACACTGTTAAAGAAAAATATGATAATGGGCCATTGGCAAATTTGCATGCAGTTTGCCTGAGAATATCATGAATAATATCAAACAGTTCTCACATCTGCCCAGGCCTAGTCCTCCCCTTTCCGTCATGTCCCCTCATCTGCAAAAGATGATGAGGTGTATGGGGACAGCTACTCTACTCCTTCAGTGAAAGTGCATCAAGGATATACAATAGGTCAAACACTGTGTAGACCCTTGGATAGGACTCACTGGTACCAGTGAGGGACAAGCCACCGTACGTGACTTTAAGTCAGAGCTGCCCTAGGTCTTCATCAATCAGTTTTATGACATGACTCCAAGCTTGGGACAGGCTAGACTTGACCACGCCTACTCTCAGTTCTCTGTGTCCTCATCCTGCTTTGAGGAGAATGACCCCCCTTCTGAAGCCTGCCTGCCAGATAGTCGTATCTTTGAATGTATACCAAGAGTGTAGAGGCAAGAGGAAGTACCCAGTAACACCCCCCCCCCCTTGGAGGAAGCCTGAGGTGGGTGAATATAAGAGCCTGCATCTGTGAGAGCCCTGATAAAACTGGACAATTTGAAAAGTAAAAGCTATTTCCAGCCTTGTACCTCAGCTGGGGCACCCTTGAAGGTCTAAGTCCTCAATCTGGCACCATGGGTACCTTCTGGAGGACAATCCCTTTCTCTCAGTGCAGAACCCAGTCACCAAGGAGCTGATTTCCGCTGCTAAGTTAGCCCTGAACTAAGTTGTTCACGGGCAGAGGAAAGTACCTTTGAAAATTCACCAGGGAAAATTAAATCAGACTGGGATAGAAGAATCTGCTAATGAAGACTGGGGCCTGAACACCGGTGCTCCCAGAGGAAGGCTGTGGAATGTTGGTTAGAAAGAAGGGCTCTCTCTCTGGCCCCTAGGCGCCCTCTCCTGACCGGCTCTGGAGAGGCAGGGGCCTTCCTTTAGGGACACTATCAGTGGTCAGGGACCCATTTACATGAAGGGGAGTATCTGATCATCTCAAGGCTGCTTTGCCGGGCCTCTACCACAGCCAGGGTTCCTTCTTCTAGCGGCTTCTCTCCGGCCCTTGTTAGGTCAAGGGCTCGCAAGGGATACGAGGGGTGGGCAGAAGCTCAGGGCTCAGAGGTCCCAGTTCTACCACAATGACTGGAAAGGGTTGGAGGGAGAATGAAATAGCTGGTGTCCCCCTCCTCCCGGGTACAAGATTGCCTCACATTTGCTGGAGTTGGTGGTTTTGCTCTGGACATGGCTCCTCCCGGCCTCCTTCACAAGAGCTTCCAGGACCTCTCTCTGCTCCTGGGGTACCATGCACCGCTGCTTCTCCGTTCTATGTGCCAAACAAATGCACAGGTGCCACAACGTCCCGGTCCCTGCCTCAGTTTCAGCCCCTTCTTCGTCGCATTCCACCACGCAGCGAAAGAGAAGAGGGAAGCACTCAAGAGTGGCTTTCACTCAGCCAGGGGAGATAGACTCAGCTTTAGAGGGCGAGCTCCCTCACGTTCCCTCCTGAAGCCTACTAACTGTGAAATCCTTTAGAAGGAACAAAGACAACAGAGCCTGGGTGGGGGGCTTCCTTTTTGCCTAGCTAGGGCAGTGGCTGGCACAGGCGACAGTGGGTCAGATCTGGCTTTCAGGTGAGCCTGCGGGAGGTGGAGGGGGCCCGCCCAACCCAAAGCAGAGACGCCAGTCCTCGGCGGTTCCCGGCCCCCAACCCGGCCCGCAGAGGGGTCGTCGACTCCCAGCACTTTCTGCCTGTTTTCCGCTCAGTACTCACAGTTTGGATGCTGAGCCGGCTCCTCTCTTGTACTCACTTCCTTTGTCTCCCGTCTCCCTCTTTCCCTCTCCCTCTCCAACCTCTCTCTTCCCTCCTCGTCTGATTCTCGGCTGTAGCTTCCAGCGTAGAAAAATAATTATTCTTCTCAATGGGTTCGCACGGGGCGCGCGCGTGTACACACACACACACACACACACACCACCGGGTACCCAATCAATGCACAAATCTTCGGGGTCCCTTTAACCTCCGCGGATGACTCCAGGAGTTAATTATGAAGCCTATTTCGGCATGGCATAAATATGCATTAAGGGATGAAATGACAACGGACGCGCTGAACTTCAAGGAACTGGCATTTAGACAGACTTCGTCTAGCCCCCGCCCCCTCCCGCTCGCTCCTTGGCCCCACAAACCACCTCCCCAGCCTCGCGCCCTCCGGGGCTCGCGGGGACCGTCGCCGGATCCTCCGGGCATTAGCCGCACCTCCGGCGCCCCCTGCGGCGGGGCAAACCCTTGCGGGCCGCTCCCTCCAGTCCTCGCCCCGCAGATCGTGGGGTCCCGGCCGGGGTGGGGTTTCCATCCGAGAGCAGCCGCGAGCTGAGTCCCGGGAAGAGCCGTGGCGAGCCAGCTACCTGCCCGCACGCCCGAGTTCTGCGCGGGCGAGAAAGACCGCGAAGCCGGTCCTCTCTCTGCCCGCGCTGCTGCCTCGCGCCTTTGGGTCCCGACCCGCACACACACACACACACACACGCGCGCCCTTGCACACGCGCGCGCACACACGCACACTCACACGCACCGCCTGGCGCGCATCGACACTCCCGCGCGCGCTCACGCCCGCTCACACTCAGGCTGTAACAAAGGAAGGGGCCAGCGCAGCCTTACTTTTCTTCCGCCTCTCTTTTGCGGCCCCCTAGCCCCGGGCCGGCAGCCGGCCCACCCGCCCTCCACGCCCCCCGACGGCGGCGGGCGGCTGGCAGCCGGAGCAGCGCGGCGCAGCAGCAACTTTGCGCCCGGCGGGCGGGAGACAAAAGCTGCGGCGCTGCCGGAGGCCGCGCGGCCAAGGTGTGCTTGCTAATTGTCAGGAAATGTGTGTGTGCGCGGCCCGAGCCCGCGGGCGGGGGAGGGGTGGCCGCGGGAGCGGGAGAGAGGACGAGGGGACCACCCCACCCCCAACCCACGCCACTCGCCCGCGCCCGGCACCCGAACCGGGATTAGAGAATAAATTATCTGCTGTCTTCTCATTGGGCCGTGGTTGAGGACGCCGTCGGCGGCGCCCGGCTGGGAGCTCGCCCAGCTCTTTGCATTCACTGCACAGCTCCGGCTCGCCTCCCTTCGCGGGGGCTGAGAGCCCAGGGCTGGGCTCCAGACACCAGAGGACACCAGCCGTCTGGCCGTGCCACCCCTCCTCAGAACTAGCCTGAGCCTCACTCCCTTCCCAATCTGTCTGGTGTCTTGGGGACAGGAGACTGGGGGAAAAGATGCCTCGGTATCTCTCCTCTTTGCCTTCACACCCACTCCGAAGGAGAAAGTGCTGGGTAGCTGGGGACCAACACGTGGGACTCACCCATCACAACCACAGAGGGTTTATAGCGTTTCCGTGACCTGAGCCCTGACCTCCGTTCCCACGGGCAACAATGAGGAGAGAGAGAGAGAGAAAGAGAGAGAGAGAGAGAGAGAGAGAGAGAGAGAGAGAGAGAGAGAGAGAGATTGCTTCTATCTTCTCTCCAACCCAGTGTAACTGCACGCTTCCTGGGCCTGCCTTTGACCCTCCAGGGAAGAGAATTTAAAACTGCCTGCTCAAGAAATGTCCTCTAAGAGCTCCTTGCAAAGAATCCATTCATTTATTTAGCAAGCCACATCCAGGGCCATCCTGTGTGGTGGCATCCACTAGGGAGGAGTGCCAAGCCAAGAAGCAAGATTGAGAGGAGGCAAAGTCTAGCCTAGGAGGTAGTGCTCCTCTTGTGTTCCAGCAAGGTCTGACCCCCAAAACAGGAATGATTCGCTTTAGTCATTCATGCAACAAATGGTTTAGCATGTTTTACATGCCGGGTTCTGGAGAAAGCATTGAGGATATACTGGTGTCCAGTTCTCTGGAACACACAGTCTAGTGGCAACATGGCCATTGGTGTGACTGAGCTAATTAGGAAACTCGCACGCATGCGTGTGCGTGTGCGTGTGTGTGTGTGTGTGTGTGTGAAAAGAGCCCAGAAAGGTTTCTCTGAGAAAGGAGAGCTAAAAAGGATGAAAGATGGGATGAGGAGGGAAAAGCTCTAAGCAGAGGGATTTGTAGGTTCGTGAGCTGCTGGTAACTGCTCATTCAAAGGCAACCAGATGTCCACCATATAGACAGGACGTGCAGAGGGAGTGGTCCTTAGAGTTCATCTTCAGGATCAACACCCAGGGGCTCACTCTGGTGCTGCCAGCTTTCAACACGGACCATACCCAACTGTTGTCTGCTGCAACTGAGCCAACTAGATGCTTGCTAATCCAGGCGTCCTAGGGGCTTACACCGCTTCATCTGGTAACACTGGCCCATCACATGGGAAAGCTACTACGCACTGGCCTGGACCTCTTTCCGTGAGCTGGGATTGTTTGCTCAGAGCTTTCACCTTTATCGTGTCTGGGTTTTTAACAACAGTCCTGTGACTCAATTGCTGTCCTGCAGATAGATGAGAAACTGAGTCAACAAGAGGGAATGGCCCGTCTGGTACCACATACAGATTCAGGGCCCTACAGAGTTTGTGGCTTTCTGCTATCATTCTAGTAGCTGCTGTCAGTGAGCCTGAGGCACATTGGGAATAAGGGGTCCTCTGCCTCTTCCAGAGCCTTCAGCACCTGGGACAGGGCTCTGAACATCCTTTTTCACCCCATCCAGTGGACCTGAAAGAAAGGGGATAATTCAGGAATAAATTTAGGAGCAAGGTGTTGTGGTCACCGGATGATCTTTGAACTCTGGATTTGCCGCTGTGCCTGCAGGCTCTTCACTTAGCCTTTCTGAACCGTAGTTCGTTCCTTCATAGACCAAGCAGTATGTGGGAGGTTCTCATGAAGAATGAGGTTGTAACATGTGTGGAGTATCTATGGAAAAACACACAAACTATCGATTGGGAACAGCCATTACTTCTGGGAAGGATTGGGTGGGGGCAGCGCCTATATTTTGTGGCTTATTATTTAGTAGTTGTAAGGCTATGCCTGTGTTACCTGTGCAAAATAAATAATGCAGCATTTTGGTGAGACAGTAAAACAACATGACGACAGTGCTAATGTGAGTATTCCATGCCCCTTTGTTGACGGCATGGTGGGGTTTTGTCTTTTGAAATGCCAAGGTGAGCCATTGAGGAAAATCGTTGTCTCTCAGAAAGTGGGTGCTACCAAGGAGTTTGCACACAACCCAAGCACAGGTCTACATGATGAGCCAGTTCAGATATTTTCAAACCTAGAATCTCTGTAGTGCAGCCCTGGGTCGCAGAGGGAAACAGTACTGCATAGATGTTGCTCTATTGAGAGACCCAAATCGCTCCAGGGAACAGATGAGTCAGGGTACAACAGAGTGATGAGGTCTGGGCCACCCTGCCCCGCAAGGGTTCTTGTGTCCAGAGAGGCTGGACAGGAGCATTCGGGTCTGGAAACTTTGCTGTGCTTCTCAAGCTTGTGAGCCAGTTCCTTGCCTGGCAGCCTGTAGCCCAGAGAAAAGCTGAGAGCGGCAGGTGCGAACCCAAGGAGGGAGGGCACCTTCTCCTGTTACCCGGCAGGTATTGAGTCCTGGGCCAGGACAGGGTGGCCATTCATCAGCCAGCACAAAGAGACACTCTCTCAGCTACACGAAGACCAGGCCAGGTCACCTCAGACACTGGGGCATAACATCAGTGGGAACACCAGAGGCCTCTTAGAGGAACGCTTTGGACTGGTGGCTAATGGTGTGGGGGAGGGGTTGGAACAGAAAAGACGCCTCTTAGAGAAGGGAAAGTCCAGCATGGGCCGAGGGAGGGAGGCAGATATGATGGAAGAGACTAGAAAAGTAGAAATTAAAATGAGTACAGGGGAGCTGGGAAGATGGCCCAGAGGGACAATCTCAAGGACCCGAGTTCAAGTCCTAGAACCTGTTAAAAAGCCAGATATGGCAAGAGCCACCTACAACCCCGGAACTGTGGCGAGGAGGGAATCCTCAGCACCCACATCGTAGGTAGGCAGGGGAAGGATTGCCGCACCCAGTTCTGGGCGGCAGAGACAGGATGGTCCTAGGGACTTGCTGGGCAGCCATGCAGCCTAGGCAGTCAGTGAGTTCAGTGAGTTTAATGAGAGACCCGATTTCCAGAAACTAAAGGGAAGGGCCGTAGAGGGAGATGCCTACACTGACCCCTGGCCTCCATATGTGTATACAGCAGGCATGCGCTCTCTCTCTCACACACACACATCTCTCTCACACACACACACACAGCACACATACCACACACACATACCACACACACAGCACACATACCACACACACACACACACACACACACACACACACACACACACACACACACACACCAAATAGAATATTCCTCTGGAGAGCTGCCAGGGACAGTGGTACAGCAATGTAATTGTAGCATTTGAGAGGTGAAAGCAGAATTCTTTCTGCTTTTTTTTTAGAAATCATGAATTCTAGGCCCAGGCTATAGAATGAGACCCTATCTTTTTTGTTTGTTGGTTGGTTTGTTTTTCAAGGTTTTTCTCTGTGTAGCCCTGGCTGTTTTGGAACTTGCTCTGTAGACCAAGCTGGTCTCAAACTCACAGAGATCCATCTGCCTCTGCCTCCTGAATGCAAATATAGCAAATTCCAGGCCAGGAAGGACTACACCATGAAACCCTGTTTCTAACAAGCCAATAAATGCCAAAGGCCTAACCAAGTCTCAAAGATATAGATAGATAGATAGATAGATAGATAGATAGATAGATAGATAGATAGATAGATAGATGGATGGATAGATAGATGGATAGACAGATAATAGAGAGAGAGAGATTAGATAGGTAGTTAGGTAGGTGGGTAGGTAGGTAGATGAATGTGTTAGTGACCCAGGGCTGGAATAGCTATCATCCAGAATAAAGGAGATATCTTCTTTCTCAGCAAGTTTCCAGAAGAAAGTCTGTGTTGAGGCCATGTTGTTTTAATGTGGGCTGAGTCTGGCCAGCAGACAGGGAGGGACTTCAGTTTCAGCACTGAGAAGGTCACTTCCTCACCTGTTTTGCTGTTGTTTTGTTTTGTTTTTTGATTTTGTTTTTTTGCCTCCTGTTCACCTTGTCCCAATTAAGGCAAAATCCAGCCAGACCCCAGCCTCCATTCAGTCTTGAAAGCATTTGTGACTTTTATGGAAGAGACAAGGTACAGATTTTCTTTTTCCATGTTCGGCAGACAGAGGTATTTCAGGATTATCATCACCCACAGGATTCTGGGAAGTCACTGTGTGCTCTTCCTGGGGCTAGGGCTTGTTCCAACAGTGCCAAGGCCTTGCCTGTAAGACATAAGTATCTATATACAGCTACAACTTAGTCAATGCATGCACCATGTACCTGGCATAGCTCTTACACAAAGTACACAAATAAGTTTTATTCAACTTTCCGATGTCTTCATACCTGCCAGCTAGCTTTGGACTGTATTTTAGTTTTGATTTCTTCCCTATGCTGAGGACTAAACTCAGGCAGAGCCACTTTCATAGCCCCTTCACTCAGCAACAGTGTCAGAACAAGACACACCATGTCTCTTGTCACAGCCCTATCCTCTCCTGTGTCCTCAATCATTCTCCAGAAGCTGCACACCTCTCTTTAACAGCTGCTAATCAAACCCTATCCTCCACTTCCTACCCCTTCCTAATGTGCCCTCCAGAACTGGCCTTAAACTCTAGCCTTAGCATTCCCTTTTCTCTCCTGCCACACAGGTCCCTGCCTGACCACTGAAGACATTCCTCCCATAGAGGCTGAAGTGTGGAGAACAGTGAAGTAGGTCTGAGCCATTTGCAGACTTCCTCCTGCAGAAACTCCAGCATCTGACTTAGAAGTATGTTAGACACCTGCTTTGCTGCCATCTTGGCATCACATGACCAGAAGCATGCCGATGTTCCTACCATTCTCTGTATTCTCAATACTGCCCTTCCCAGGCATCTGTCATTGATTCCCCAACCCCACCTTTCTCCTACTGCATTTCTTGGATGTGTTCCTTCTAATTCCCCTTCCATCTCACAGGAATCTATTTCATGCGTCTTTTCATCTATTGACTTGCTGGACAAACTCCCACTTTTGGTTAAACCAGACAACTTCTCACCATTTATCTGTGTATTAAAGGAAGTCTCACCATCACACTGAGTGACTGACTGATGGACCAGCATGACTCCATTTTAAGGTTAAAAACCATTTTGTTAGCAAGGTCAAAAATTAAGTTCATTCCTATTTTCTGTAAAACTTGGATTTGACCTATTTTCTAGAATTTGACATTCCACATCCTATAGCCTGACCTTCACCTTGATAAGATGTTCTGCTAAATAATTTTAAGATGTCCAGACAAGTTCCTATATAACTAAAATCTCTCTGGAAATATCCCAACCCCTGAACCCTCCCCCCCAGTCTTGCAAGTTTGCCGGGCGGGAACTATATAAACCCTACCTTTTCCTGTGTTTGATGCAATTTTCTCAAAACTCTGTTTTAAGGAGATAGCCCTGTGTACTGACTGGTTTTGTGTGTCAACTTGACACAAGCTAGAATCACCAGAGCCTCAGTTGAGGAAATGCCTCGATGAGATCTAGCTGTTAGGTGATCAATGTGGGAGGGCCCAGTCCATGGTGGGTGGAGCCATCCCTGGGCTGCTGGTCCTGGGTTCTATAAGAAGGTGGACTGAGCAAGCCAGGGGAAGCAAGTCAGCAATCACCTTCCATGGCCTCTGCATCAGTTCTTGCCTCCAGGATCCTGTCCTGGTTTCCATCAGTGATGTTGTTCATCACTGAAGGAAATATAAGCCAAATAAACCCTTTCTTCCCAATTTGCTTTTTGGTCATGGTGTTTCATCGCAGCATAGAAGCCCTAACTAAGACACCCTGTCTGACAGAAAATAAAGCTTGCTTAATTTGACCAAAGAATTTGGGTAAAGACCTTTATTCTTGTTCAGTGGGATAACACCTGGAAGCCCTAGCAAGATCAAGACCCCAACCCAGATTCTGAAGCCAGACCTTCACTCCAGGAATCCAGGACCGGAATTGCTGCCTCATGAAGTTCTGTGCACACTGCAGATGTTCTAAGGCCCCAAGGCATGCTTTTGGTTTGGTGGATAGTTGTAGTGCAAATTGCCACAACAGAAAGAGACCAGCAGCAACTGTCTGAGGAGGCCTCCGTTGGTAGTCATGGAAGGTGTCTCCTCGTATAATGTCTGGAACTATTTCTGGTGGGATCCCATCTTAAGGGCAGAGAGGTACCTGATGAGATACATAAACCCCTGTCCAGGGCACCAGCAAGACATTGTGCTGCCCATCAGTTATTTTGTTTTGTTTTATACAATCATTTGTTGGTTTTTGTGCCTGTTTCTTGGTGCCCTGTGTTTTGTTCTGGTCTCCTGCCTAGGACACAAGTAAAAAGTCACTCTGCCTGCCTGGTTCATGGATGCTGAGAAGTGAAATAGAAATCAAGTCAAGTCTGGTTAAACGTATGAATGAAGGTGCCCAGTGCAAGTTTGTTTTCAATTTGCCCTTTTTGACTATTTTAATGTTCTGCATTTTATGTTTATTGGTTTCTTTTCTTTTCCTTTCTTTTTTTTTAAAAGATTTATTTATTTTTTATGTAGACAGTGTTCTGGCATGTATGCCCACACATCAGAAGAGGGCACCAAATCTCATTACAGATGGTTGTGAGCCACCATGTGGGTGCTGGGAATTGAACTCAGGACCTCTGGAAGAGCAGTCAGTGTTCTTAACCTCTGAGCCATCTCTCCAGCCTCTTTTCTTTTTTCTCTGTGTCTGTTTCTTTAAATCTGCTACAGCCACAGCTGCAGGAGCCCAAAAACTTTGTGCTGTTTTGCCTTCCCTTCCTGAATATGTTGCTAGGTGCTGGCTGGGATAAAATGCCACACTGTGGTAGACAGGAAGGTGGGCAGCAGAAAGCACTCAAGGGCTGCAACAAAACAGAGAAAAAAAAACCATTGTGGCCCAAAAGTGTGGTAGGGAGAGTGGACCCTGCTGGAGAAGACCAACTAGCAACTGTGGAGGGTGGTGCGGGCTTGGCTGCTTGCCATGACTGCTTCAACAACCGGGGCCTGGAACTTCTATCCCTGAGCCTCCTCCACTGTTCTCAGGCTGCTCCCCATGGTCACTGAATTCAATTTTCAGATATGGATAATATTATAATATTGTCTTATGCTGTTCTGTTTTATTAAAAAACTGACTCTGGGTTTGGGTGATGGCTCCCCCTTCTCTAGACCCAAGCATGCTTATTTAAAAATGTTCTGTCTGTCTGACAGGTGAGCTACCTGATTTTGTGACAAAAAGAGAGCAAACCAATACAAAACAAAAAACAGACTGTTGGGGGCTGGAGAGATGGCTCAGAGAGAGGTTAAGAGCACCGCTGCTCTTCCAGAGGTCCTGAGTTCAATTCCCAGAAACCATATGGAGGCTCACAACCATCTATGAATTCTGCTGCCCTCTTCTGGCGAGCAGAAATATATGCAGACAGAACACTATACAGAATAAATAAATCTTTTAAAAAATAGACTATTGATTTTACTCGACTTTTGTTAAAATATAAACTTATCTCAAGATTTATAAAAACCATTATTTGAACTTCTGTACCCCAATATTTATAGATTGGGTATGGCTAAAGATTTATAAAGTCTATACAAAAGGTTAGCTTAAAACTTATAACACAAAAGCGTTGATAATTAAAAATCTATACATGGGTAATTTCAGTTTACTACAACACACTGTATACATACATGACTTGGATTCAACTCTTGTTTGAAAAAAATTGGGAAACAGCACTAGAAGACTATAATGATTAAAGACATAAAATGAAGTTTTATTTACTATGGTCAGTAACTATTTGCTCTTAAAAAGAAACTAAATGACAGGTCTTCTGAATGTCAACTTTATTTTGCAAATGTCATGGATTGAGCCAAAATGTTTATCCTTAAATGTCCTCAAATTCATTGAGTCTACATTTATCAATGCAGAGACACTGTCATTTGACATATGTATAACTTCCTCTAATAATTTTGCCAGTTCTAGTTTACACTTTAAAAAGAACAGTAAACCTAAAAACAATCTATTTTTAAAAAGTCAGTACAAATGCTGCCAAAAGCAAAACCAATTAAGAGAGTAGATTAAAATAAACTGTCTTTTTTAAAAAAAAAAATAAACTGTCTTATAGGAAAAAAATCAGCCCAGGCCATCCCCTCACTTAGGGCTACTTGCCTCTCTGGCCAGACTGAGGCCAACCTGACAGTCACTAGCAGGTACCAGCATCCCTGTCGGGTCTTCTTCCTTTTTAAAAAAAATTTATTTATTTATTATATATATAGGGTTCTGTCTGCATGGATGCCTGCAGATCAGAAGAGGGCCTTAGATTTCATTTTAGACAGTTGTGAGCCACCATGTGGTTGCTGGGAATTGAACTCAGAACCTGTGGAAGAGCAACCAGTGCTCTTAACCGCTGCACCATCTCTTCAGCTCCCCTGTTGGGTCTTCTGATTAAAATGTAACTTAGAAGAGCCAGTAGAAGTTTAGCATCATGAGAGGGTCTGGCCAGGGTTTGGACAGAAGAAGATGGCAAAAATCTGTATTATTCCAGATAAAAGATTTAAAAAGCTAATGAGTTAGGGCCACAATTATAAGCACAAAAAAAAAAACGATATTTTTGGTATTTCTTTCTGGTAAAGCACACAGGCCCAACAAGTCTGTCACTGGGCCTAGAAAGCGTCTTCCTCCAACTCATGGGTTACTTCCTCTTCATTATTTTTACACACACATGAAAAAAGAGGACTTTTGCTGCCAGACATTGCGAGAATGTTACACAAAATGGTTTCTAGGTAGCCATAGGTATCTACAAATTTGCGTGTGATTTTCATCACCTGAAGAGCTAACGAAAACCTCATAAGGACCTCATAGAAGCAGGCTCCTAAAGTAAGGGTCTAGGTGAGAACAGCTAACAAGGGCTCCAAAGCACGACAGCAGAAAGATGATGGAGAAAGGACAAAAATGAAAAGAAACTGAGAGGAGGATAAGGACTTCAGAAATCCTGGTTCCACAGGGAGCTCTAGAGAAAAGATGGCATCTTACAATTGTCTTGCCTTGAAACAGACTCTGACTTTGGTAATGTGCAGAGGTCTGTTGCTGCCTCTAAGAACTGTGTGATAGGATGAAAGCCCAGGTACTCTGATATGCAGGTGCTGGTTATGCAAAGGCTAAGGACTAGCTCTTATTGCTGGCTTTAAGTGGGGCTTCAATGGCTGCTGAGTTTCCTGCCAAATCCTACTGGGCCTACAGCACACATTTCTAAGAGATAGTGTTGAAAACACTAATCGATTTGGAACTAAGTTTGAATCCTAATCTTTTAAAAGCTAATTACTTGTTATAAAAAATAATTAAGACATTCAAGTTGTCAGTCACCTTATAAATAACTAAATTTTCTAATGTGCGCTAAATTATACTTATAGTCATGTTAAATACAAATGTAATTCATTTATGGGGTAAGCTTTATTTAGCCTTTTGAATATGTTTTCAAGATTAAGCTTCAAACAAGTAACTAAAATCAAGTAAAGTTTATTTAAAATCAGATATACTTAGTAGATGTTCCTCAAAACTTTTCAGAGATCTGCTGAATGTGGTGTTAAAATGTTTAATGGAGCCAAGCAGGGATGGCACACACCTTTAATGCCAGCACTCAGGAGGCAGAGGCAGGTGGATCTCTGTGAGTTCAAGGCCAACCTGGTCTGCAGAGCAAGTTCCAGGACAGCCAGGGCTACATGATAAAGCCCCTGTCTGCTGTGGGGAGGGGAAGGTTAATGGAAAAAACTTCCTATGATAGATAGAAATTCCAAGTCTTAGAGGTGAACCTAAGGTCTCTAAGGAACATGAACAGGGCACAGACTTGGATTGTGGAGATACTAACCCCTAGGAAAAACTGCCCCTTATCTCTCTTGCTTCCAGGGCCTGGCACAAACTGTGAGCACCTTTACTATTTAAAAGAACTTGCTTTGCAATAACTGCTCTTAGTAATCAACCACCTGTGTCTCATGGTAAATGACTGGACAAAAAGGGTTTAAATTTATGTAAGTTCTGAGGGTCTAAGAAAATGTTCTAAGGTGAATACAAGTTATAAAGGTCTGAGAATATAAAAGCTTCACGAAGTTATGAAGATCTAAAAGCATAAATGCAAGTTATAAAGTAAATGATTTAAGATATGCCTTTTTAAAAATGATAAATGTTAACTAACTGGGCTCATATGGACTCGCAGAGACTGAACCAACAACCAGAGAGGTTCATGAGACTGATCTAGGAACTCTGTAGTAATGAGAGAGCGGGCTGCTTGTCATCCCAGCGACCCTTGGCTGTGTCCTGCTGCCTAGCTCCTGGTCACACAGCTAGCTTATACCCAAAATAATTACACAGAAACTGTATTCATTTAAAACACTGCCTGGCCCATTATATCTAGCATCTTCTTTGCCAGCTCTCACTCTTGATCTAACCCATTTCTATTAATGTGTATCGCCACTTGACTGTGGCTTACCGGCATAAGTCTAACCAGTGTCCATCTCAGACAGGAGAAACATGGCATCTGCCACACTTCCCTTCTTCCCAGCATTCTGTTCTGTCTACTACGCCCACCTAAGGGCTGCCCTCTCAAAAGGCCAAGGCAGTCTCCTTATTAACCAATGAAAGCAAGCCAATACAGAAGGACCTCCTACACCAATTCCCCTTTTCTGCTTAAACAAAAAAAAAGGCCTTAACTTTAACATAGTAAAATTACATATAACAAAATAGTTATCAAGCAAGAATTACAGTTACAATATTTATATCTATTTTATTTTTTATCATGACAAAGGAAAACTATAACTATCTATTCTTCAACTCCATTAAAGACTCTAGAAGGATATAATATTACCTAAGTAAACGAGAAGTAAGCAACTTCCAAAACTCTAGAAATGACAGAGACATCTCACTGCCTGGACAGTCACCCAGAGTTTTTCTGTACCGTTGGGGCATCCATCTTTGGCCTTCGGGTCCATAGTATCCAGCAGACATTTCCATGACACAGGAAAATTTAAAGACAGTTCAGTCACTTTCTTTTGTATCCTGCAGAATGTCTCGCAGACTCTTTCATGAATCAGGAACCCTGAAGGATCATCTCACCTTTAGGCAAGTTCAGCAGTCCTCTCTCTACAGGTTCTGCATGTCCAGTTTAGGCATCAGTCCAGGCAAGAGCAGTTTCTTGCCCAAATGGCTAACCAACTCCATAAGGAGCCTCTTCAATGTCCATCTTCCTCTTGAAGTAGCTGGTACTGCCAGGAGCAGATGTGTCTCATTGTCATGAAAAACCCTAAGTTATTAAAACATTAAATGCCATATTCTGTCGTCTTTGAAAGATATGAAGAATGCCTATTTAACTGAAATATATCTCTAACTAACATGACTACAAGCTTGATTATTATAGATGATTATCTATTAACAACCTATATTTCCTAATTATACATTACATTTTTAAATGAACTACACAATCACAATACCTTAATCAAGATCAGAAATACATATACATATAACAAAATTGAACTTAAACTTGTATCAATAAAGCAAAATCCATACCAATGCAAATTATTCATATCTATATCATATCCCCCTTTAAATGTAAAAGAACATTTTTTTAATATTTATTTATTTATTATGTATACAATATTCTGTCTGTGTGTATGCCTGCAGGCCAGAAGAGGACACCAGACCACATTAAAGATGGTTGTGAGCCACCATGTGGTTGCTGGGAATTGAACTCAGGACCTTTGGAAGAGCAGGCAATGCTCTTAACCTCTGAGCCATCTCTCCAGCCCCGTAAAAGAACATTTATAAACAATATTTGGGAATACGGGCGTAGTTTTTTCTCTCCAAATTTCTTCCTGCTGTATGGGGGCTCTGTCAATCAGGTCTTTCATGGTGTATCCTGTGTGCCAGGTTCATCTTAGTTGGCAGTTGAGTAAAGTAATTTTCTGAAGGTGTTCATGGTGACCTTTCAGGAGGACGTGGTCTATCATACCATATTGGTCTAGAAGGAATCCACAGGGTCTCATCTTCTGTGAAAACAAAAGAAGAACCTCTTTTCCAAAGCACCATATCCTTAGACCCAAATTCTGAAGTCATAATACCTTTAGAACATATGTGTTGGTTTAGTTTGGCAGCCCATACAATGAAAATTCTCTCTGTACTTAGCTCCTTTACAGTCAAAAAATTTAAAGAAAACACAATAAAATACATAATACAGGCATTCTGTGAATTTTCCATTTTTATGTGGCTTATTTTTATTTTTTTTAATCTATAACTATCTGTACTCATCTCTTTAAAGACTTTACCCGTTTTTTTTAAAGCATCTCTCTATAGTCTTTATTTCTTTTCTCTTTTAAGCCTACTACATACCTTTATTCAACAGTATGACCCATTTAGAGGTCTTTTATGTCTGAATCTGTCCTATTACATTGTCCTTAATTTTCTACTGTCTTGAAGAGCTTTTAAAATGTTAAGCAGTTTGGTTGCAGCTGCTGTGGATGTTGGCTCCACCTCTTTCCAATTTCAAAATGGTGGACGTACCATTTCTGCTAGCTCTGGGGCCGCCAGGTAGGAGCCGCAGTTAGCACTTTAACTCTGAGAATGAGCATGTAGCACATAAACTCTTTTTACAGCCAAATCTGCCACGCAGAGCACTGTGCAGCCCGGAAACATCTCTGTGTATGGCAGCAGAAGAAATCCACCATGCTTTCCCACCTGTGCACGCCTAGCAGACTTGATCCTGCTGCCTGCCCAGGCAGGCGCCAAACCACAGGCATGGTCTCAGTTACTTAGTTCCCGACCCCTAGTGGGCACACAAACATCCAGTCCCACAAAAGCCATTGAAATGCTTCATAGCCAGAGTTCGTGCTGGCAGCCCAGCCCAGGAAGCCGTATTTTAAAACCACTGTGGCTTTTCTTTTTGTTACGGCTGCTGAGTCAGGAAATTCTCTCTGAAAGGAGCTATGGCACACCGCCAGCTGTGCTAAACTCTATATTTGTGTCTAGAATTCCTTTTTAAGCCCTCTCAGATTTTACACGAGTTAGTCGGCCACGTTGGGCAGCCAATCTGTTGTATGAGGAGTGAGCCGTGTTCCCGGTGCCCGACTAGCTTAACCTCCAAAATAATTACACAGAAACTGTATTCATTTAATTACTGCCTGGCCCATTAGTTCTAGCCTCTTATTGGCTAACTCTCATATCTGGATTCAACCCATTTCTAATAATCTGTATGTCATCACAAGGTCGTAGCTTACCGGGAAAGATTCAGTGTGTCTGACCTTGCAGCTTCATGGCTGAGGCTCTCTCCCTGTCTTCTTCCTCCCAGAATTCTGTTCTGTCTTCCCCGCCTATCTAAGTTTTGCCTTATCAAAAAGCCAAGGCAGTCTCTTTATTTAACCAATGAAAGCAACACAAATGTGGAAGAACCTTTAAAAATGTAAAATATAAATTGTTAATAGATAATCATCTATAATTATCAAGCTTGTAGTCATGTTAATTAGATTTTCTAGAGGTATATTTCAGTTAGATAGACATTCTTCATATCTTTCAAAGACTACAGAATATGGCATTTTAAATGTTTTAATAACTAGGACTTTTCATGATAATGAGACACGTCTGCTCCTGGCAGCACCAATCTACTTCAAGAGGAAGATGGGCATTGAAGAGGCACCTTAGCTGGGTGGTGGTGGCACACACCTTTAATCCCAGCACTCAGGAGGCAGAGACAGGCAGATCTCTGTGAGTTTGAGCCCAGCCTGGTCTACAAGAGCTAGTTCCAGGACAGGCTCCAAAGCCACAGAGAAACCCTGTCTCGAAAAACCAAAAAAAAATAAATAAAAAATAAAAGAAGAGGCTCCTTAGCCATTTGGGCAGGAAAGTGCTCTTGCCTGGACTGTTGCATAAACTAGACACAAAGAACCCACAGAGAGAGGACTGCTGAACTTGCCTAAAGGTGAGATGATCCTTCGGGGTTCCTGATTCATGAAAGTGTCTGCGAGACATTCTGCAGGACACAGAAGAAAGTGACTGAACTGTCTTTGAAATTTCCTGCTTTATGAAAAAGTCTGCTGGATACTATGGGCCTGAAGGCTGAAGATGGATGCCCCAACGGTACAGAAAAACTTTGGGTGACTGTCCAGGCAGTGAGATGTCTCTGTTATTTCTAGAGTTTTGGAAGTTGCTTACTTCTCGTTTACTTAAGTAATATTATATCCTTCTGGAGTCTTTGATGGAATTGAAGAATACATAGATAGTTATAGTTATCATTTTCCTTTGTTATGATAAAAGATAAAATAGATATAAATATTGTAACTGTAATTCTTGCTTGATAACTGTTTTGTTATATGTAATGTTACTATGTTAAAATGAAAGCCTTTCCTTTTTGTTTAAACAGAAAAAGGGGAAATGGTGTAGGAGGTCCTTCTGCATTTGTGTTGCTTTCATTGGTTAAATAAAGAGACTGCCTTGGCCTTTTGATAGGGCAAAACTTAGATAGGCAGGAAAGACAGAACAGAATTCTGGGAGGAAGAAGACAGGGAGAGAGCCTCAGCCATGAAGCTGCAAGGTCAGACACTCTGAATCTTTCCCGGTAAGCCACAACCTCGTGGTGACATACAGATTATTAGAAATGGGTTGAATCAAGATGTGAGAGTTAGCCAATAAGAGGCTAGAACTAATGGGCCAGGCAGTAATTAAATGAATACAGTTTCTGTGTAATTATTTTGGAGGTTAAGCTAGCCGGGCACCGGGAACGCAGCCGCTCCTTTTACTACAGAACTCTGCATGTGTGTTATAGTTGTGTAACTTGGTCCTCTTGTGGGACTCCTAACAGCAGGAATATGGGATGTCTCCAATTCTTTTATTGGTTCTAGGGATCCTACTTCTCATACTGGGTCACCTTGCCCAGTCTTAACCATGGGTAGGTGCTTAGTCTTACTGCAACTTGATATGCCATGTTTTATTGACGCACATAGGAAACCAGCTCTTTCTTGGAAGGAGACAGAAGAGAAGGCAATGGGGGGGAAGAATGTGGGAGAGGGACTGGAAGGAAAGGATGGGGCAGGCTGTGGTTGGGATAAAAAATAAATAGATGAACAAATTTTTTGAATGAGAAATGTTTTAGATTTCTTTACCCCTCTAAGTTATTGCTATACTAAGATTTTAAAAGTTCAGAGTTTCAACATTGATCAATGACGTTCTGATAAGCTGGTAAAGAATTAACTACTATTATCAGTCACAAGCTCAAAATTGTAAATTTCCTGTGGTTGTCTCCTAAATATGACTTAGAGATGCTTCTCATTATGCTAATGTTTAATCTATATCCAGCCCTCTGGACAGGAAAAAAAAGAATGTTCATGCTTTTTAACCCAAAGCCATAGCTTTTGCTATGACTCAAACGCATGAGTCTACTCCAGCTGTTTGACAGGCCCCTGACAGCTGCTTTGTCCAATATGGATTACAATACAGATTACAAACAATACTAATGGCCATGTATCTAAAACTTACCTTATTTGTAAATTTAAAGATTCATATAAACTTCATGGAATTGCAACTTGAATCCAACTGTTACAGGTCAAATGGACTCCAGATAAGTACTCTTGTCATGTCAAACAACAACCTAAGCTTGCCTGCCTATTGCCTATTCATGAGGGGGAAGCTCCAAATATGATTTTCCTTTTAAGTTTCTTTTTTTCTTCTTTTCTTTTTTTTTTGTTTTTTGTTTTTTGAGACAGGATTTCTCTGTAGCTTTGGAGCTTGTCCTGGAACTAGCTCTTGTAGACCAGGCTGGCTTCAAACTCACAGAGATCCGCCTGCCTCTGCCTCCTGAGTGCTGGGATTAAAGGTGTGTGCCACCACCGGCCGGCCCTTTTAAGTTTCTTAACTTTGATTTCTGTTCCTAGTCTTTATCTGTCCCAGCAGATTTCTGCCTAACTGACAAACACCATCCAGGAATCAAGAGACTACAAGTTGTTTCAAAGATGATCTATGCCATGCCAGACCCAGGTAGTTCTACAAAGCCAGAGAGTCCTAGTCTTGCTGAAAACTGATATGAGCTGATCCAGCACACATAATTGCTCTTGATCGCTCCAGCTGGACCAGCAAACCAGATGCTTCTTCTGATTGCCCCATTTCCTGGATCCCCTCCTGGCCTTTGACTAACATTCATACATGCAGGCAAAATATTCATACATATTTAATAAAAATAATAAACCTTTAAAAAATAAAATCTACCTTTCTCTGGATCCCATATCTTTTCCTAGGCAAAACCTCATTTTTTTGTTTAACACACAGACACACACACAGACAGACAGACAGATACACACACCCCAATATATTTATGGATAATTTTTAGAAAGCAAATTTTTTCAGTGCTAAGGAGGGAACCCAAGACTGTTAACACAGGGCTAGACCTCGGCCCCGGGCCCCACCCTTCTTTGCTCGTTTGCAGACACTCAAGGGAGTTCTCTATGTTTACTCTATGCTCCCTTGCTATTGTCTCTTCAGCTTACTCTACTTGACATCTGTCTCCAACACCCTTCAGATCATTCCTTTGTGAAGTTCATCTTCAGCCTCCATCTCACCAGATCTGAAGGCCGGAACAAGCCTGATTTGAATCACAATCTCCATATGTCACAAAGGATTCCTGTTTTCTTGAAAGGTCCTAGTGCCCCATCTCCCTGATCATTCCTATACCTTCTCCACCAGCCACTCTTCCCAGATCTCCTCTTCAGATCATTTTCTCTAGTCCTATGGGTGGCCTGAAAAACCAACTGCTGGGGCTGGAGAGACGGCTCAGTGGTTAAGAGTGCTGACTGCTCTTCCAGAGGTTGCAGGTTCAATTCCCAGCACCCACACGGCAGCTCACAACTGTCTGCAACTTCAGTTCTAGGGGACTCGACATTCATTCCAAAACAAAACCAAACAAACAAAACACCAATGCACATAAAATAAAATAAATGAATTTTAAAAAAGAGTTGGATCATGGGACTAGAGAGATGGCTCAGCAGTTAAGAGCACTGAGTGTTCTTACAGAGGACATAGGGTCAATTCCCAGCACCCAAATGTCAGCTCACAACTGTCTGTGACTCCAGTTCCAGAGGATCCAGCACTCTCACACAGGCATATATGCAGGCAAAACACCAATGCACATAAAATAAAAATAAATAAAATTATTTTTTAAAAATGCCCGATCCCCAAAGATCCAGCCCCCAACCTCCCACGCCCACAGGGTCTAGAAAGTCCTTTCACCTGAGATGCTGCAGCCCCTTGCTGTTCCTCCACCCGCCATCCACCTCCCTGTGTGGTCCACTTTCCTCCTAGAGCCAGAATGAATGCTATAAAGCATAAATTAGATCACAGCCCTCCCACTGTTTAATGCCTTCCGAAGAGTTCTTACCGGAATTAGAATAAAACCCAAGCTTCTTAACTGTGCTTAGGAGGGTTTACATGGCCTGACCCCCTGCTCTCATTTCCTACAACTCTCTCTCTCTCTCTCTCTCTCTCTCTCTCTCTCTCTCTCTCTCTCTCCCTATCTCCTCCCCAGCTGCCAGGTTGTCCCTGACAAGGGACTTCCATTTTCTGTTCCCTTTGTCTGAAATGTCCTTCCCTTCATTCCTCATTCCAGTCATGTCTCCAGAGCTACTCCTGGGAAAAGTGCCCCAAGCTCACAGCGTAGGCTACCCCATCACTCTATCTCACTGCATACCCAGCCTTACCCACGATCACTTCATTTGCTGCCTTCTGTGTTTACAGTATGACTCTTCTATTAATATATTAGACCTCTGCCTTTGCTCCTGCTGGATTCCGGCTCCCATTTCAAAGTGAGTGTGTAGTAAGTGCTTTGTAATATTTATTAAGCAAATCAATTCGCTGCTATGCCCAGGCACTGTACTGGGGACCTAGAAATAAGCAAGCAACACAGATTGGTTTGTCTTGCATAAGTAAGACAACAACCATTCCTTGTCACATGTTAGGAGGAAAACCAACTGTTGAGCCACCTCTCAACCATGGTGTCCCTGAGGGTGGCATCTCCCCGTTGCAGAATTGCAGAAGCATTTTCAGACCTGCATCACCACTGCCAATTCTTGCCTCCTCAGTGCAGGAGATGATCTTGCTGCCTGCTTCACAGAGAAATATAAAGCCTGGACAAGGAACCAGGCTCCAGCCTCCCCTCCCCTCTCCTTCCCTCCCCTCCCCTCTCCTTTTCCTTTCTTCTTGTTGGTCCTTGCGGGGAAAGTGGGCTTCATTTATATGCACGCCTACGTTAGTGCTGATTCTGGGTCTGCACCTGACCTAGGATTAATTTTTCCTTTGAAACTCAGTTTCCTCATCTGTAAAAAGATAATGAGAACACCATCTGCCTTGGGTCATCCTGAGAAATGAAGAAGGCTCCTGGGTTGCATGGCTGTCTTTTCAGGAATACCCCGTAATTGTTTAGCCAGCACACAGTCTGACAGAGAATGCAGCACTGAAGCCAGTCCAGCCCATCTGGATCCGCTAGGTGTCATCCCCACTCAAGAGCAAGCCCTGAGACAAACCCCACATCACGGTCTCTAGTCCCAGGGTTCCCAACACTGCTATAAAAGGCTAATAGAAAGGCAATCCAATGACATTTTAATGGTGCCATGTTAATTTAATTAAGATTGTTCTTCCATCTGATTGTCCTTCCTGTCTATGTAGTGAGTGTCCTGTATCTTCAGCGGTAACCAAAATATACTTTTCTTACTTAGAAAGAATGCTAGTTATACAAGATCCTCTCTTCTACTGGAAAATGAACTAAGGTATCCTAGGCAGGCTGTCCCTGCCTTGGCTCGGGGGGGGGGCTCAGAGTTACCACAATGGAGGGGCAAAGGTGGTGACTGGATGCCCTGCCCCACCACCCTCTTTTGCAGTGGCCCAGCTGTACAGAGCTTCTTCAACTGCCAAGACACCCTCCTTCCTTGGCACCACCTTCCCTGGTGCCCTCCTCCCTGGCACCCCACTATCCTGGCACACACCCCCTTCCATGATTCCCTCCTTCCTGGCACTCGCCTTCCCTGGCACCCTCCTTCCCTGGTGCTCTCCTTCGTTGACATCCCCTCCTTCCCTGGCACCCCCCTCCCCTGGCAGCCCCCTTTCTCTGGCGCCCTTTATCCCTGGAGTTCCCCTTCCCTGGCGTCCCCCTTCCCTGGTGCCCTCCTTCCCTGTCTGACAGAGGTGGTTTCTGCTTTTATTTTTTCCGAGTTGCTCTCGCGAAGCCCATGGGAAAAATTCTGGATTTGAATGAAGAACATAAAAACGTGGTCAGCATACTGGCCGTTTTTTTGTTTTTTTTTTTTTTTTGGTTTTTTTGTTTGTTTGTTTTTTTAATCTTCTCAATGCAATTGGCCCCAGGAAGTGACTGGCTAGCTGACCTAAGTGCACTGGAGACTGCACATCTCAGCCTACCATGCCTGAGTCTCTCCTAAGGACTTGACAGGTCAGCAGGGAGCTACGAAGACACAGGCAGGAGTCTAGGCCTGTGCTGTTCTGGGAACTGGAGAGAGAAGAGCGAGAGGTGTTAGAACGAACGGAGAGACGAATGGCGGGAGGGTCTGGGTTCTATTATTTTGTGCAGGAAAGGGACAGGTTCATGCTTTCTTCGCAGAATTCCATGTCCTCTTTGCAACTAAGTTCAAACATGGTCAAGCAGGTGACAGAAGACGTCAGGGCAGGAAAGCACTACCAGGGACCAGAGAGAAGTCCGAGGGATGAGGAGAAGGAGGGCACATGGTAGAGGGGACTGCTCGCCTCGTGGCAGCCTGGAAGTGGGAAGACAGAAAAGATCTAGAGACGAGACACACCTTTCAAATGATCTTCCACCAACCTGGTCCCAACTCCTGCTTTCTACCATCCCTCAATACTGCCATCAAATTATGACTCCGTCAGTAACTAGTGAATTGGTTAGGTCAGAGCCCTCATCGGCCAATCACCTGTCAATGACTAGACCCACCAGTTGGGGACCAAGCTCTCAATATTTAGAGGACACTCCATATCCAAGCCATAATAGGCCACCTGGGAAGAAAGCACTGCAAGATCCCCAGCTCAATGCCTGGCCTCAGCGCGACTCTAACTTGCTTCCCCGAGTATATTTCCTGGGAAGCTTGATAAAGAGGGATGTCTGCGCTCACCTCTGAAACCATCATCGTTTGGGTGGATTCCTGGAAATTTTATTAGGAAGGTAGGCAAATGGCAAACTGTACAGGTGGTCTGGCTGAAACCAAGAAGCCCCATTGTGTTTCCTAACCTCTTTCTATAGCCCTTCTGTGTACCTTCGCACACCTGCTGGGGCGCATAAGGGTCCCACAGAAGGGTCTGCCTCTGCTCCCATACAGTTCACAGACTGGCGCAGGAAAAAGACAATGCCAGGAGCCAGGAGCGCTAAGGCTTGGCTCTGGCTCTACTGTGGTATTTAGACTCTAAATTTCGGAAGCTCCCTAGCCCCATGGAAGGCTCTGGAAGGAAACAAGGTCTGAGCAGGGTCAGGACGGTCAGGCTTAGGTGTTCTTCCCCTGAGCAGCCGAGACCAGCTTCTGATCGGAGCCCAATTAGCCCCACTCATGAATTCTGCATGTAGTGCTGACTTTCATCTGCACCCTTCCTCCCTTCAGCAAAGCCCTTTGCTCCCTGGGTCGTAATTACAATATCTGGCCCATCTTAATGAACGCAAAAAGTATTCCATACTTGTATTTTGCTTCTCCGGAGTGGAAAAAGGCTAGGGGGAGGGCGGGGCAGAAGGGAGGGCTTTGGGAGAGGTGAGAGTGAGAAACCTTCCTGTCATTTCTGGTGAGTGCCTCAGCTCCTACTCTGCTCACACAGGCTTCTCACGGAATCGCTGCTCTGCCATGGCAGCCACAGCAGACATGTGCTTCAGAAACACTGGTGCCCGAGAGTTGTGCCCGCTTGGCCCTGAAAATGAAGCTGGCATCACGTCAGCTAGACTAAGTCAGGATTTCATCTCACACAGCTCATTCAGCTGGGAGTCCACAGCCCAGGAGAGAGGCTAACATACTCGGGCCCCCAGGATGGTGCTTTCTCAGGCTGTCTGCTTTCCTTCCCTTCTTGTTCCCTTGACCTGCGCCTTTCACATCACATTTTCCTACAGCCGTGATTGTAATGAGCCCAAATAAACCACTAAGAAAGCAAAGAACATTCCCAAGCCGCATGACAATTTCAAAGATATTAAAGCGTGAAAATTAATGCGTGGCGAAGCTGGTAAAATGGGAGGCTAAAGAGACAGCTCTGTGGCTAAGACCACCGGCTGCTCTTCCAGAGGACCTGGAGTTCGGTTCTCAGCACCCACATAGTGGCTCGAAACCACTGTAACTCCTGTCTCAGGGAATCTGATGCTTTCTCCTGTGCTTCTCGGACACATGGTACACATACATATACACAGGCTAACACCCATGCACATAAAGGAATAACTTTTTTTTAAGGTGATCTAGGTGGCAGGAGGTGAAGCTTGCCTGTCTTTGGCTTTTGAATCTTTTTATTACACATCGATCCCAAATTCAATAGCAAATGAGAAGTGGGTCTGGAAAGTGAGAAGCACTTCCCAATTGGCCAAACTGGTGGACCACAGATCATTTTCTATTATGCTGTAAAGAATACTGGTGATTTGCTGGGTGGTGGCAGTGCACACTTTTAATCCCAGCACTCAGGAGGCAGAGGCAGGCGGATCTCTGTGAGTTCAAGGTCAGCCTGGTCTACAAGAGCTAGTTCCAGGACAGGCTCCAAAGCCACAGAGAAATGCTGTCTCAAAAAAAAAAAAAACACAAAAAAAACAAAAACAAAAACAAAACAAAACCCAGAATACTGGTGATTTAAAGATGTACAGTTCTACTGAAAGATGTCAAGGCTGAGCCAGGTCTGTGATCCCACAGACTCCAGAGAGAGGCAAGCGGATCATCCACTAGTTTGAGGGCAGCGTAGTCTCTCTAGTGAATCCCAACCCAGGAGCACTGCACAGTGTGAGCCCATCTCAACTGGTAAGAACGACCACCTTTGCCTTTTATTTCTATGTAGAGTCTCACTCTGTAGCCCTGGTTGCCTTGGAGCTCACTCTGTAGACCAGGCTGGCCTGGAACCCACAGAGATCTGCCTGCCTCTGCCTCCCAAATGCTAGGTGGTGGTGCGCCACTACCACCCTGCAATAAGAACGGTTGTCAAGGTTCAAAGCTGTACATGCTACATGGCTGTTCAAGGTCACATAAACACAGGAATCTCAGGGTTAGGGTTTATGTTTCAAAACTGACTGCCAAAAATAACCCAATTCTCCACTAATAGAATGACATAGTGTGGTGTTGTGGGAACTCCTCAGCCAGTAGCCTTTAAGACACCAGCCCACTTGGGCATGGACTTTTATACTGTAAATGCTGAAGCAAAGCGCACAATTGCTCTCTCTCCCAGTTTCTGGATTCAGTTCCTGTTCCCGTTTGTGCAGAGGACTGTGATCTGTGAGTCTGCCCCTAAATAAATAACACTTTATTATACTCAATTCTGACCTAGTGTGGGATTATTTTATAGCATCCATCATCATCTGGTGCCCACATGAATTCCAACGCCAGGCCTACCAGGTGGACCAGCTTAAAAGGCCCAAAATGTCCACAGCTCAGAAGGTCTCTCACCCCTACCTGCCTGGCTTGATTTCACCTACTAAGTAGTTTTTTGCCAAAACCCCACCACAGTGGAGCTACCGCATGGTGGGCTCACACACACTGAGGCTTGGGTAGGAGAAGCAATTTCCAAAGGTATGAGGAGACGTCAAAATGCCAAATGTTTTAATTGTGGTAGAACAGGACATCTGAGAAGGGATTATAGACAATGAATTCCTAGAAATAATGTCTCCCCTGGGAATGGCAAAAATAGAAGGTCTCAATCAATCTTCTGGAATATGTAGAAGGTGTGGCAAAGGCCAACATTGGACCAATGAATGTAAATCAACAAAAGACAGACAACACAACCTGGTACCATCGGGAAACTTCTTGGGGGGGTGCTCTTGAAGGTCCCCATGTCAAATGTGGTCCAGTCATTCCCAGTCACTGTGGAAAACATTTCTCACCAGGAAAATTAAAAAATCCAGTGCCTACTGTAAAAAAAACCATACTGTTCTGGATGATGGAATAGACATGGAGGATGAATCAAAAACTCTAGTAGGGAATAGGAAACGTTTATTTTGGCAGACTTCTATAAATGATCAAAGACCAACGCTAAGTGAGCATATAAATAACATTGCAATTGAGGGATTACTAGACATGGATGCAGATGTGATTATCTTACTCCAGAATCTTGGCATACTACTAATTGGCCTCTTCAAGAGGCAGATGTTCAATTCCTAGTAATTGGAACCCTATCTCAAGTGAAACAAAGCATGAGGTGGGTTGACTGCATAGGTCCAGAAGGACAGAGAGGAAGGCTGAGGCCATATGTGGCTAATATCACACTGAATTTATGGGGTCATGACCTGTTGCAGCAATGGAATAGCCAGATTAACATTCCTGAAGTCCCAGAAACTCACGTTTCTGGGAAGGATATTATAAGATATTATAAACAAAGGTCACCAGCCATTCAGGCTGTACAAGAACACAAAGCAACTAGCAAACCTTCAAAGGTACTGCCTTTAAAATGGTTAACTGAGAGATCAATATGGGTTAAATAGTGGCCTCTAACAGAAGAAAAGCTGCAGGCTTTAAACAGCTGGTACAAGAGCAACTCGATGCTTGTTATATTGAAGACTCAACCAGCCCTTGAAATTCTGCTGTATTTGTTGTTAAAAAGAAATCTGGAAAATTGAGAACGGTGACAGATCTAAGAGCTGTCAATAAGGTAATTCAACCTATGGGCCCTCTACAATCCGGAATCCCTCTGCCTTCTCTATTATCAAAAGTATGGCCTCTTATAGTTATTGATTTAAAAAATTGTTTCTTCACTATACCTTTACAAGAAAGGACAGAGAAAAATTTGCCTTTACAGTGCCTATTTATAATAATTCTCAGCCTACTAGGAGATACCAGTGGACTATCCTCCCACAGGGAATGCTCAATAGTCTCACCCTGTACAAATGCTTTGGGAGTCAGCCATTGGAAATAACACATAAACAATTTCCTAAATCTATAATTTACCATTACATAGATGACATTTTGCTATCTGATTCAAATGCAGATACCTTAGAAAGAATGTTTGAAGAAGTAAAGAAAGTTTTGCCTAAATGGGGATTACAAATTTCTCCTGAAAAAATACAAAGAGGAGATTCCATCAGTTACCTAGGTTATAAAATAGATTTACAGAAAATTAGAACACAAAAAGCACAAATTAGGAGAGACTGATTACAGACTCGTAATAACTTCAAAGATTGTTAGGAGACATTTCCAGTCTAAGACCGGCTGTTGGGATAACACCTGATCTAATAATTCATTTAAACAAAACTTTAGATGGGGATAAAGAGTTAAATAGTTCCAGGGAATTAACAGCTGAAGCTGAAAAAGAATTAACTTGGTTGAAGAGAAATTACAGGAGGCACATGTGGATGGAGTGATCCAGATCTTAAATGCATTCTAGTCATATTGCCTTCCAGAATTTCCCCTACAGGAATTTTAATGCAGAGGAAAGATATTATTTTATAATGGATCTTTTTACCACATAAACCAAGTAAAAAGTTAAAAACTTATGTGGAAAAGGTCTCTGAATTAATTATAAAAAGAAAATTGAGACTTTGTCAACTAGAAAGAATAAACCCAGCAGAGGCTGTAGTGCCTTTACTACTGATGAAATTAAAAAATTATGGGAAGACAATGAACCCTGGCAAAGAGCTTGTACTAATTTTTTTAGGAGAGATTAACAGCAAATATTCCAAAAGTGATAGAATTAACCTTATAAGGAGAACTTCTTGGATCTTTCCCTGCATTGTACATGATGCACCAATAACTGGAGCCTGTACATTTTATACTGATGAAAATAAAACAGGAAAGCCAGATTACAAATCAGAAAATTTAAGTAAGGTGGAGCAAAGCCCTTATAATTCTGTTCAAAAAGGCATAGCTATATGCTGTTTTCATAGTACTAAGGAATTTTAAAGAACTTCTTTATATAGTTACTGATTCACAATATGCAGAAAGAGTTGTCTTGCATATTGAAACCACTGAATTTATACCAGATGATACAGAATTGACTTCATTATTCATTAAGGTTCAAGATATAATCAGGAATAGGCTTTGTCTCATATACATAACACACACCTGATCCCATACGGGTTTGCCAGGTCCTCTAGCACAAGGTAATGCAGAAATTGACTGACTGTTGAATAGAAGTGTGCTGAAGGCCTCAGAATTTCATAAAAAAGCATCATGTCAATAGCAAAGGTTTAAAGAAAGAGTTTTCTATTACATGGCAACAAGCTAAGGAGATTTTAAAAAGTTGTCCTACTTGCTCTTTCTATAATCAACTACCATTACCTGCAGGGAGTAACCCAAAGGGTACTCAAAGGAATGAATTCTGGCAGATGGATGTGTTCCACTTTACAGAATTTGGAAAATTAAAATATGTACACCACACCATTGATACTTAGTTTTTCAATGGGCAACTGCCTTGAGCTCAGAAAAGACTGATTCAATAATCACACATTTATTAGAAGTTATGGTCATCATGGGTATACCTGCACAAATAAAGACAGATAATGGTCCAGCATATGTCTCTAAAAAAATGAAACAGTTTTTTGCTTATTATACTATAAAGCATATTGCAGGTATACCAAACAATCCTGCAGGTCAGGCAGTTATAGAAAGATCAAATTGAACTATAAAGGATATGCTAAACAAACAGAAAGGGATGTAAAATACCCCAGAAATAGATTGCATAATGCTTCATTAACCTTGACTTTTCTTAACACTAATGAGAAAGGAACAATGGCAGCAGAGAGACACTGGATAATAGAAAAGACTTCTGAATTAAATCAACCGGTGTATTTCAAGGATGTGTTGACCTCACAGTGGAGACCAGGAGATGTGCTACGTTGGGGAAGGGATTTTTCTCTTGTTTCCACAGGAGAAGAAAACTATGGATACCATCAAAATTAATAAATATTCAATTTGAAAAGGAGAAACCACTTGAGAAAGAGAAATGACAGCTCATCCACAGAGGTGACAATCATACAGGTGGTAAAGAAGCCTCATAAGGGTGGGACAGAATTCTGTTCTTGTCTTTGTAGGAAAATACACATCTTCAAAAAGTCAAGAGACTCTGGACGTTTGGTTGCCTAAACAGGAAAATATAACTATCCAGAAAGGAACACTGAACAAAGAGGAATATGACTTATAAAGACAGGTCATCTGCAGGGTAAAATTTCATATGTACATTCTCTGTACATATATATAAATATCTAATACCCAGTAGAAATATAAACTCACTTAAAAACCAAAGCTGGCTTTGGAGTTGGATAATGGCTATCCTTCTCTAAATCCAAGCATGTTGTTAAAAGAAAAATTTAGTTTCTTTCTCATGTCAGGAGCCATCTGATATCAGACAGAAAGAAGAAAGAGCCTAGGGAAAATTTTACTTTTCTTCATATCTATTTTGTCTATATTGCATCTTTGATTGAATATATGTCTATAGGAATAATGTTTAAGTTTTCCACAACGAACAATATATTTTCCTGCAGTAATCTTTGAAGTTTCCAGGAAGAAGATGGGGCCCCACAACAATGACCCTAGCTGGTTGATATGATGTCTTAATGCTGACAGTGTTACTATAAGACCGGTTTTGGGTATCAGGTGCTCAAAATGACTCCAACTTGATTAGCTGAAATGGTGCACCTTCTTACAACATTCTGGCCAAAACTTCAAATAAGAACTTCAGAAAATCCTTACCAAATACTCAGAGACTATTTTCAATTATACCAGACAGTACTTTTGAAACTTAACCAACATTTTACTTTTTCAGGATTCCATAGAAAGAACACTGCCCCCATGACAGCTAGAAGTAATTCTAGAAGATGACGTCCCTTCTCCCAACAAAGTTTGTCCTCAGGGTTAGGGACATCAATTAAGGGTTGATTATAACTGGTATAGGGTTGAGGGTTGGGGTGGAAATTATGTAGGCTCAGAGATCTCTTTGAAAATCAAAAAAGGAAAATTAGATGGGATAATATGTAGATTAGTGTGAGCTTACTCACACTAATAATAGTAATGAGTTATAGAGTGAATACTTGTGAGCTATTATTTATAGGCAATTTACATTGGTATATTGATACAAATTCAAATTATATTTGTTATATTGAATATGTTCCTATTTCTGTTTACAATATTTGTACACCTGGGCAAAGTTATTTTGTCATATTGTATACACACATATTTCTACCTTTCTTAAGATATCTTGTATACTGATACAATTTTAGAATATATTTATCATATTGCACTATACATTTTTACCTCTGATCAACATACTTATATATTGTTTACATTTTGAGGTCATTGTTCTCATTTGCTGCACAGTTGCTTAAAGATTGTTTAATATTCTAATATGAAGTCTTAGTTTTTAAGTTATACAGGTATTAAGTATTATATGCCAATAGTCATTCATGTTTGTCATACTTATAGTTAGAATAATCATGTTCTTTAGATACATAGAGATTGTATTCTGCATAGATAGACAATCTTCAACCACTTCAAAGAACTGTAGAATATGTCATTTAAATAACTTAGGGTTCTGTTGACAAGAAACACGATTGCTCCTAGCAACACCAATCTATTTCCAAGGGAATGTTGAACACTGAAAACACTCCACTTGGAGCTTGTTTTCTTGTTGGTAAAACTGGCCTTTGGGCAAGGAACTGCCCATGCCTTGACCACTGACAAAATGCACGGTATCTGGACAGGACAAACAGGATACAAGAAAAAAGACTGTTCTGAAAATTTTCCTGCCTCCAAAAATGGTCTATAAGTTACTCTAGGCTTTAGCCAAAGGTTGTTGCTCCAATGTCACAAATGAGAATTTGGGTGATTGCACAGGTAGTCAGTTGTCTCTGTCCTTTATTGCACATTTTGGAAGTTGCTTGTTTGCACTTTCTGTCTACTCAAGTAATATTATTTCCCTTCTCAGGTCTTCAATGGGGTTGAAGACTAGATAGTCATAGTTACTTTCCTCTCATGACTTGGCCAAGCTATTTCGAATATAAGACTTAGACTCCTTAGGATAGGATAATTATTGAAACATTTAGCATGTGTTTCTTGCTTGATATTTTTTATGCTGGTTTTAATTCTAATTTTTATACTTGATATTTGTTCTTATTGTATATAGTTTTGTATTAGGCTTAGAACTCTTTATTTAAACAAAAGGGGGGGGTGCTGTGGAAACTCCTTCAGCCAGTAGCCTGTAAGATACCAGCCCACTTGAGCATGGACTCTTATACTATAAATGCCAACATAAAGCAATTGCTTACTCTCTCTCCCAGCTTCTGGATCTGGATCCTGTTCCCTGTTCATGCAGAGAACTATGAGTCTACCCCTAAATAAATAACCTTTTATTATACTCAATTCTGAGCTAGAGTGGGATTATTTTATAGCATCCATCGTCAGCATAATCCTATAGTGAAATATTTTTCAGACAGACAACAAAGAATAATATACTGACATGTATTAAAACATGGGCAAACTCTTAAACTGCCATACTAAATATAAGAAGCTGGACACGAGAAGTTAAACCTATGTAGTGGTGGCAACGCACCACAATGTCTTGTCAACTTTCCCTCCCTCACTATAACAAATCCTTGAGTGAATTTGCCTGTTGGCTCAGTTGCTTTGGGCTGGAAAATAACTAGCATGGTGGAGTACCCGGGGTAGGGATGAGCACAAAACCACTCATTTCACAGAGAGAGAGAGAGAGAGAGAAACACTCAGGGTGCCACACTCCCCTTCAAGGAAAAGCCACCATGCCTCAAAGATATCCAACTAGGCCCCACCACCTCCCAGTGATGCCACTCTGGGATTAAGCTTTGTTTCTGAGACAAGGTCTCACTATGTAGCCTAGGCTGGCCTGGAATTCATTATGTAGACCAGGCTGACCTTCGGTTTACAGAGGCCCATTTGTGTCTGCTCCTAAGTACTAGGATTAAAGGCCTGTGCCACCATGGATTGAGCCTTTGAGGGCCATGTAGGTTACAGACCACAGCAATTGCAAACATACTAATGCTACCCAGAGTCAGTTTTATATTAGGAGTGTTTTAGCACTGTTAAAAGGAAGAAAGGGGGCCTTTAAGAGCATTTGCTGCTCTTGTAGAGTGGCTCCCAGCAACCACACACTGACTCACAAGTCTCTAAATCTCCAATTGCAAGGGTTCTGAGCCCTCTTCTGGCTTCTGAGATTACTGCACGCATGTAGTGTACATACAGACCTGCAGACATTATAAAAAGACAGGCAGGCTAGGACTGTGAGGCTCATCTGTAACGCCAGTACTTGGGAGGCAGGAACAGGAGGGTTACTACAAGATCATGGCCAGCATAATTTCCACAGCAAGATCCAAGCCAGCTCTGGCTAGGTAGCAGACTTTGTTTAGAAAATAAAATATTTAAAGCCGGGCGTTGGTGGCGCACGCCTTTAATCCCAGCACTCGGGAGACAGAGGCAGGCGGATCTCTGTGAGTTCGAGACCAGCCTGGTCTACAAGAGCTAGTTCCAGGACAGGCTCCAAAGCCACAGAGAAACCCTGTCTCAAAAAAAAAAAACAAAAAAAAAACAAAAAAAAAGAAAATATTTAAATGTTTTTGTAAAGAAAACCAGGGAGGGCTGGAGGTATCGTTCAGCTGACAGAGTAAGTTTACCTGGCATGCACAGAGCCCTACATCCCATCCCATGCTTGGCAGTGTGTGCCTGCAATTCCAGCACTTAGGAAGATGAAGCAGGAAGTTCAGAAATTCAAGGTCATCCTGGGCCTTGAGGGTTTGAGACCAGGTTACATGAGACTTTGTCTTTAATATATATATGGAAGGAAGGAAGGAAAGAAGGAAGGAAGGAAGGAAGGGGTAAAGCACAAAAGGTAAACGAATAAGGGGACAATGAGATTCCAGACTTCTTCCTCCTTGTTTATAGGCTGCGGTGAGTGCTACCACGCAGGGACAGTCAATACACTGTTGACAGCTGTGAGAACTGGCTGCTCATCAGAGAACAGCCAGCCCTGGAGGTCCCCCAGAGGAAAAGCAAAGGGCTCTTCTGGAATTATCTGGGGGTTGTGAGGTAGAGAGGAGAGGAGTACGGAGGGGCAGGCGGGAGAGGAGAGGGAGGCTGACTGAGGAGCTAGCAGGCTAGCAGCCTGAAGCTGAAGCTGGGGAGCTGAGATGCCAGAGCACAGGGTATGGCAGGCGCTTGGCAAGCCCTCCCCACCCACCCCACCCTAAGTTGTGGCTCTCCTCGCCATGGGGAACTGGCAGGGCTGGCCTGGGAATCATCTGTCTTCATTACACCATCCCTACCAGCTCTGTCACTTCTTGCCAGGAAACGCATCAATATTCCCCTGTGGGTTGTCAGCCTGAGGCCCTTCCTCGCCTCTCCCCCTCCCTCCCCACCTCCCTTTCTTTTCTCCCTCCCTTTCCTTCCCTTCTTCCCTTTCCCTCCTCTCCTCTTCCATCTCCCCTTCCTGCAACTTCCTCCCCTTCGACCCCTCCTCCTTCCCTTCCTCCTCTCCTTCTTTCTCCTCCTCCTCCTTCCTCTCTTCCTCCGTTTCCTCCCCATTCCTCTTTCTTCCTCTTTTCTCTCCCCACTCCTGGCCTACTTTCTCCTGGCCTCCTTCTCCTCTTCCTCCCCTTCCCCCTATCCTACACACACACACACACACACACACACACACACACACACACCTCTTCCCCTCAACATCATGTGATATGCCTGGATCAGCAGAAGAACCCAGTCCGGCCCTCCACTCTGAGGTCCCTGCCTCCTTTCACCTCTGGAGATTCCATTGTGACTCTCCCTATGCTACAGGGTGCCTGCTAAAAACTCTCCCCAGGGACACCTTTGGAGGGGAGACAAAGGTTCTCTAGAAGTCTGAGAAGTCTGCTCTCCAGGGGGAGTCTGCTGCCGGCCAGGCTCACTCTGTGCTCCTTTCCACCCTTCACCCCCCCACCCCCCCACCCCCCGAGGGCCAGCTCCGGGCAGGTATGCAGTCCCTGCAGCACACACAACACTTAAAACAAAGCAACAGAGCCCTGTCAGGCTGAGCGACAGTGATGAGCACTGGAGAGCAAGGTGTTAGTGTGGCCCGAGGGCCTAGCAGGTTAACTAAAGGTTGGTGCCTGAGTTTCTAAAACCCAAGAGCAAAAAGTAAAAATACAGACTTGATCAGTCTTACCTACCAGCTGGCTGGTTACCTTTAGAGCAAAATCCAAATGACATACTGGGTGGTGGTGGCGCACCTTTAATCCCAGCACTCAGGAAGCAGAGGCAGGTGGATCTCTGTGAGTTCGAGGCCAGCCTGGTCTACAAGAGCTAGTTCCAGGACAGCCAGGGCTACACAGAGAAACCCTGCCTGGAAAAACCAAAACCAAATCAAACAACAACGAAATCCAAAGGATTGTCTCCATGGTGGCCCATGCCTGTAATCCAAGCACTGGGGGTGGGGGTGGGGGCACCAAGGCAGGAGAAAAGCTGGGAATTTGCAACCAGTCAAGGCTCTGTAGTGAGACGGTATCTCAAAAACAAAGCTAACCAACATACAGATCAAGAAAAGGGTTCCCCAGTTCCCCAGTCTAACCTGCCGGTCCCTGACCCCACTGACCCCCTTCAGCTCTGCGCCTTCTTTTTGCCTCAGCCTCTCTGGCTCCCCAAATGCTGTTCCTGCAGCTTGGCCTCTAAGACAGACACACGGGGCTTCCGGCAGGCTGCCGCTCACTAGGATCTCTGTTGAAGTCTCTCTTCCTGAAAGATGCCACAGACACCCGCCATGGCTCATGCGGCCTCTCACTCTGACTTCTGCGCACTTACCTGCTTGCATTTTTTTTCCTAATTTTATTTTGAAACAGGGTCTCCTCTTGGGGCACGTTGCTGATGCTGCGTGTTCTGTCCCAGAAGGTCCAACCCTCCTTCCCACTCAACTGTGGTGACTACTAGGTGTACCATCTTTCCTGGAACCTCAAAATCCCTTGGGTACCCTTTTCCCATACCTAACTGGCAGAGAGCCCGTCCCGTGGAGCAGGACCATGTGGATTGTCCCTTTAGCTGTCGCTGGTCCAGAAGCTCAGTGGTGGCCAGTCAGTCCTCTAGACTGGCTGCAGAGTTCCCTTCCCTGGGTATCTGCTTCAGAAGATGCCCCTACCATGCCCTGCCCTACCAGCACCCTGTGACTTGCAAAGGACCACCACCCACTCCTGGACAGCCAGGGTGCTCAGTCAGCACCCATACTGACCATTCAACAAGTATTTTGGGCCTGCCTGCTCTGAGTGAAGCCCCGTGTCACTCCTGGGGGATTCCAAGATGATGAAGAAGTCAAACTACCCTTCCTCTCCAGAACCTTAAGACAGGAAGACAAGTCCCTAACCCCCCATGTAGCAAAGGCAAGGGAGGCCCCAAAAACAGAGCACTAGCCAAGCACAGGCGCCGCTGGCAATTGTTGCAAACGTAGCAGCTGCGGCTCAGATAGGTTAGGAGCTTTGTCCGAGGTCACACAACCGCTGAAGGGTTGAAGTGGTATTTGTTGTGTTTTTTTAAAAGAAGGGGTGACCCAGCAGCTTGCTGCAGCTTGCTGCAGGTCCCCAGACCACGCGGTCTCTGTGGCGGGCGGGCGGCCACGCGGCTAGTCTCCGGGTCCCCATATGGGCTGTGCGGCGGTACAGACGGACCAAAGAGAGCTGGGTAGGCGCACTATGCAGAGTTAAACATTTATTAGATGG
>PVIU01011756.1:0-63207 GCA_004026605.1 Ondatra zibethicus | reverse complement strand
GATACCAGACTTGAAGAGTCATCTTTTGAATTGTTGGTTAGGGCTATCCATGAGACTCCCAAAACATACAGCATATTATTATTGTCCTTGACTGTCACCCAGAGGTGGAAAGTAATTTTTTTATTGCTGAAGACACCATGCACTTGTACTTCATGGCATTTGAAGAATAAGGAAATTGGCTTTGCGTTGGTCCTTACAGAGCTGGCAAATCTAATGTACACAGTACTGGAGACAGAACTGAGCAACAGCTTGAAATGACATGAAGGTCAACAGAGTATGGAATTCATAGTACATCTGATATTTTTTTAATCCTACTAAATAGAATATGGATTGTGTCTTAGACAAATTTCTGCTATATTATTCACAATGTTAAGGATTGGTAAAGAAGGATAAATATTTTCAGTTTTAACATTTATATCTGTGAGATGTTTAATCTAAGAATGATAAAAATATTAATAAAATAATATATTTTATAATTAATTGCCACATATTAAGTTGGTTCATTAATTATTTGGTCTCTGAATATCCTCATGTTTCTATCTAGAACATTCAAGGTCTGACAACATTTCAAAATAACTTATCTAAGAATGAAGGAAAGGAAATTTCAATGGTCTGTCAGATTTTACCTGGTACTCATTAACTCTTATCGAATGCAAGACTTCCTTAAATATTTTTTTTACAAAATTAATTACAGGAATTTTTATTCTAATTTTTCTAAAAAGAATTCGGCATTGTGGTGGTGATATACACTGTCACAGAAGTTAAAAGTTTTTCAAAGGCGAGAATCCCATTGGTGCACAAAGCCTTGCGGGCTTCCAAGAAAAATACTGACAATGTAGAATCTCCAGAACATTTATTGTGTCTCCTGTAAAATATCCGGATGAAAAAGATATAAATTTTTTACGTCTCTAGTTGCTTTCTTTCACTCTCAGGTTTTCTGTTTCTTTATATTGCAAGCTAATTATCAGAGGAAATTCTCCAAAATGATATGTTCCAAATAATAATAAATTTCCTATGAATAATTTTATGTCAGTGAAATATTTATTATAGTACTGAAGCTGCAAATAGGTTTCTCTTTAGCTTGATATCATGTCTATTTATGATTTAAATTTATAAATGATTCTAGTATTCACCAAGTAAAGGAAAAGCAGAAGTTAAGAACTAAATGAAGCTCACCAGCTACTTAACTCTTCAAGATGCTTTGCTACTCTGAGCACAAACTTTCTCTTTCTCACTATAGATTGTGAATTTATTCATGCCTATTTGATTAAAGAAACATCACCTTTTGTTTCTGAACATGATGAATAAGCTCTTGTTTTCTTGAAATGTGACAGTGCAACATTACTTTGATTTTTATGAAGGACTGTAATCTTTCTTGCTAATAGCCTAAAGCAGTCAATTCAGATAAAAAAATTAAAATTTTTACACTCCTCCCCTGTATTTGGTAGGAAGAGTCCCTGAGAAAGCATCATTTTCTTTATCAAGGATGATTTATGTTTGCACAATGTTTTACTGTGAAATTCAGAAGCAGATATGCTTCTGGCTTTCTATAAAGTTTCATCTTTTCATCAGGCAGCAAGAAGGGAAACAACCTCTCAGAAACTGTTGCAAGCAGATACTTACTACATGACATAATTTGAACAGTTTAACACCCACAGCTAATTCTGTCATGCTTTGCTAAAATAGTGCAGCATTTAAATACTGAAAAAGCAATACACTGATAATGAAACCATTTCTAGGCAAAGAACCCCAGAACAGGTATTTAGTCTGGAGAGTTTCATTATAAATGTCTAAGCAGTCTAAAAACATTTCCAGCTAATGTAATGCAAAGTACCACATCTGTAAGGGAAGCCATGCACCTCTTTTAATCAGAACTTAGCATGGGAAGGACCTTTTCAACAAAAGCTGCCTTGCATGAAAAAACAACTTTGTTAGGTTACAGACACCCATATGTAATTAATTCAGTTCTCTGTGTTATTCATTTTGCCCATTGTAAACGGAGACTCCTCTTTCGTTCCCGGCTTCCCAGACACAAATAATAACACAGAAACTTTATTAACTGCAGCACTGTTTGGCCAGTGACTCTAGCATATTCCTAGCAAGTTTTTACATCTTAAATTAATCTGCATATTGCCATGAGGCTGTGGTCTACCGGTTAGCTTTCTAAAGTTCCAGCATGTCCTTCTCCTTTAGCAGCTACATGTTTGGGGTAAAGTAGACATGTTAGTGCTATTATTTTGCAAGGAAGAAAGGGTAGGAAGAAACAGCTCAGATTCAAATCAAGTAGGTGATAGAAACAAGCTAACTATCTATAACAGAAACATTATTTAAGCCCTTTGTACATGCACACATTTTTCTTATGAGTTCCTTGTTTCTCTCTTGATGGTTTTCCTCTTTTTAAAAATATCTTTGGAAACTAACTATTAAAGTTATAATTTCCTGGCTCTTAATCTTAAATCAGGGGTAACAGTGAGAGCACATAGATCAACTATTTTGGAAGTGGGACCACCTACAAGTGACCTAACAATTTAAAGCTTTGGCTTCTTTATTCATATATAGGAATAATCACAGTGTCTCTGTTTGTGTTGTGATAACTAACAGAGAGACAGGACCTGAACTCTTAATAGAATACAAACATTCAATATAGTACATTTGCTTAACATATTTGATTTAAAACATTACAATGTTAATGTGAACTGTAGTAAAAGACATTATTTTTCTTGACTTTAATTGGCTTTGTCTGACCTATTAGTAACTAGTACATTGACATTGGTCTTTAGAAGAAAATATTTTATTCTGTGAAGATGATGTAGATGGTAAATTATAGGTACAAGAAGCAAGTTACTTTGTTCAAAGGTATGAGATTTCAAGAATTATGTACTTCCTGGAATGAGTGATGGCTTCTAATTTTTCACTAGATCTATTCACTTGTTAGGCAGATGGGATTGTTTTTACCTTCCATTTTCATTCTCATTTGAAATAGTATGCTTAGGAATGCTTTGATTTGGAAGATTGAACAGAGAAAGCAAAATTATTCAATTTTAATTTGTCCTGTCAATTCTTAGATCAAAAGAGGCTGGGATTTGAAAATGATGTTTGATGGTTACATTGCCTAATAACCAAACACTCTATGACTGTGCAGCATGGTCATGATAAAAGTAAGTTTTTTTCTTCCATGCAGTGAAAGCGTCAGGCATGCCAGTTACCTTCAGTGTTATGGTTTCCAAACATTATCAAATGAGTCAAACACATTATACCTGCAACCCAACATTATGTATAAGTAGCATAGATGTTGGTTTATCAAACATGCTACCAAGTGCAAAATTCCATCATGAGTGGAAAGATGTTCGATTCCTCTCAAATGTTCATCCTGTAAATCATCTATGGTTGTCATTGAATGTTCTTTTCAAAGTAGCCTTTGTGTCTTTGAACCCTGAATTAATAGAAATGGTAAGATTGTATATATTTCTTTATAAAATTTCTCCATATAAATGGAATTATTCATTCCCATAAATACAAATTAATTAGTGGCATATAAAGTAAGATAAATGTAGTAACAGGCACGGGCCACATTCCTGGTGTCCAGCTAGCTTAACCCCCGAAATAATTACACAGAAACTGTATCCATTGAAATACTGCCTGGCCCATTATCTCCAGCCCCTTATTGGATGACTCTCACATATTATTTTAACTCATCTCCATTAATGTGTATCGCCACTTGACTGTGACTTACTGGCATGAGTCTAACCAGCGTCCGTCTTGGGCAAGAGAAACATGGCGGCTGCCACACTATCTTCTTCCCAGCATTCCATTCTCTTTTCCCTGCCTATCTAAGTCCTGCCCTATCAAAAGGCCAAGGCAGTTTGTTTATTCAACCAAAGAAAGCAACACATAGAAAGAAGGACCTCCTACACCATTTCCCCAGAAATGGATTACATAATGCCTTATTAACCTTGAATTTTCTTAACACTAATGAGGAAGGAACAACAGCAGCAGAAAGACATTGGATAATGGAAAAATCTGCTGAACTAAATCAACCAGTTTATTTCAAGGATGTGCTGACCTCTCAATGGAAGCCAGGAGATGTGCTACATTGGGGCAGGGGTTTTGCTCTTGTTTCCACAGGAGAAGAAAAATTGTGGATACCATCAAAATTAATAAAGTTTTGATTTGAAGAGGAGAAACCTCTTGGAAAGGAGAAATGACAACTCATCCATAATGATGATAATCATACAGGTGTTAAGAAAAACTTATAGGATAGGGGCAGGGTTCTGTTCTTTATCCCCACAGGAAAACACTCATCTTTGAAAAATTCAAGAATGTTTGAATACTGACAGTTGGAAAAATAACTACCCAATAGGGACTACCAAGAAAATCAAATAGGTTATGTAAGTATAAAAATCTAAGACATATGTATATGTATGTATGAATTTATATTTCTAAATTTATAGAGCTGGTTTTGGAGTTGGACTCTGGCTCAGTCCCTCTCTAATTCCAAGCCTGTTGTTAAGAGAAAAACCCAGAGTTTCGGAAGTTTCTGTCTCATGTCAAGAGCCATGATATGGGACAGAAAGAAAAATGAATTTAGAAAACATCTTTGCTTTTCTTCATATCTATTTTTGTTTTTATCATGCCTTTCATTGATTATATACAACCGTATATGTCTATATAAATAATGTTTAAGTTTTCCACAATGAACAATGAATTTTTCCCGCAGCTATCTTTGAAGTTTCCAAGAAGAAGATGGGGTCCCCATAACAGCAACTCCACCTGGTTGATAAGACATCAAGATACTGATAGCGCTACTACAAGATCTGTTTCGGGTACCAGCTGCACAAGATGATTCCAACTTAGCTAGCTGAAACAGTGCACATCTTTTACAACATTCTGGCCAGACCGCCACAAAATACTCAGAGACAATTTGAAATCTTACTAGTCATTAATCTTGAAATTTAACCATCAATTTACTTTCACAGGATCCCCCAGAAAGAACATCACCCCCATGACAGCTGGAAGTAATTCTAGAGGACGACGTCCCCTCTCCCAGTAAAGTTTGTCCTTAGGTTTAGGGACATCATTTAGGGGTTGATTATAATTAGTATATGGTTGAGGGTTGGGGGAAGAATTTTATAAGCTCAGGGATATTTTGGGGAAAAAAAGAGGGAAAATTGGATAATGGGATAATAGATTGATATTTGTGAGTTATTGTTATATATTATAACAATATAATATAAGTTAGATTATATTGAATATTGTATGCATGCATGCTTCTACCTCTGTTTAAAACATTTTTGTGTATTGATATATATATATAGTATTGATATATATATTTACCATATTGCAGTATACATTTCTACCTCTGATTAAGATACTTATATATTGTTTATGTATTGATATATATATTTTTACCATATTGCAGTGTATACTTGTACATTGTTTATATTTGGAGATCATTGTCCTCATTTATTGGACAGTTGTTTATTCTCTTAGTCTTTAAGTTAGATAGGTATTCAGAATTGTAGATCAATAGTTATCTATGTTTGTCATATTTATAGTTAGACTAATCAAGTTCTTTAGATACATAGAGATTATATTCTGTATAAATAATCTTCAACCTTTTCAAAGAGCTGTAGAAAATGGTATTTAATCTAACCTAGAGTTCTGTGGTAGTGAAACACAATCACTCCTGGCAACACCAATCTATTCCTGAGAGATTGTTCTGTGATTTGTTGCATATTTTGGAAGTTGTTTGATTGCACTTCCTAATTACTCAGGTAATGTTATTTCCCTTCTCAGATCTTCGATGGGGTTGAAGACTACATAAATGTAGTTAGTTACTTTCCTCTCATGACTTGGCCAAGTTATTTATTATACAAGACTTAAGCTAGTTAGAATAGGATATTTGTTTTTATTGTATATAATTTTGTAGTGGGTTTAGAATTCTCTTACTTAAACAAAAGGGGGAGGTGCTGTGGGAGCTCCTTCAGCTCCTTCAGCCAATAGCCTTTAAGATACCAGCCCACTGCGGAGTGGTCTGTTTCATTTTAAAAAGTGGCGGCAGCCCTCTGCTTGCTCACTTGCTTTCGGCTCCCCTTCAGACTGCTAGACTCTTTGTTTCCTGTTTGCGACTGTGGTTTTGGACATTTATCTATAAGTTTTTTCCCCTCCAATAAATAACCCATTTTAATAATAATTTCCAAACTGGTGTGGGATTGTTTTGTGGCATTATATAAACATTTAGCATTTATATTATTTGGTTCTTAACAGAGCCTTGTAGTTCATGGTTCAGGAACTATAAAAAGTAAATCTTTTGTAGATATCAAATACTTAAGTAAATCACGAAAATCTTAAGTAGATTTCTTCTAAATAACAAACATGCTAGGTTTAAACCTGAGGAATAATTGTGACTTTACAGAACTCTTTAAGTGACCCTTAAAGGTATGAGATTAGCTTGCCTTTGATATGTGAAATGAAAGATTGCAATGAAAATATGTAATAATATGTGTCATTCATTAAGGTCTAAGATTGCTGGGCTGATTTTTTAGCCTAGGAGAAAGGAACAGAAATCTAAGCCTCTTTCGATAGATTAAATTACTGTTAACCCATGGTATGCGCTAGGGAGAGTCAGGAAGCTGCCAAGCTTTAATATCGGCCCTTGTATTATCACCATGCCATGATGTGCTGATTCTAGAGCAATGACATGGTTGGGAATTCACTGTGGAGAGTGTGAAGTTCTTATTTGTATCTAATTTGTCAATGTCAAAGCTATACATGCTGTATTTAAGCTCTCTTTGTTTGAGTACATGTAACATATCAGTTAGAGATAATTCTTCTCCACTAAATTGATTGGGCTCATTTCAGTAAACAGAAACTAAACTTGGCAATGCAGACAATATAGAACATTTTAGTCCTCACAAAATTCTTACACACACACACACGCACACACACACACACATATAATGCAATAATGTATGATTGTGTGATGGCTATATATTTTTTATTTCACACACATACATTTATATATGGAAGTATATATCAGCCAAAGTTTTATAGCCATTAAATTATTCTAGATTTTTTTTCTTCTTGAGCATTTTATGAGTATAGAATAAATTTATATCACAGACACCTCAAATACTAAATTAATTATGTACATAGAGTAGCAAGTTGAAAAGATGAACCTGTTAACCAATACAATAGGGTAGGAAAATATATATTTAGCTACAGTATAAACAACCTGCTATTTCTAATATATTCTCATTTTACTTATAAATTGAAAAGCACTAAATGTATTAGCATGATTAAATTTTAGTTCAGTGCAATATGTTAAAGTACCATCATGATTTTTAAAAGTTCCACAGTTATTATATAATATTCATTTTTTAAAAGAAGTCCTTGTTTTGCAGGAGATGGTCATTATATAGTATGGTCAGCTCTGTTGATCTCTTGAAGGCATACCCTTTTCTGGTTGAGCAGTCTGTTGGCCACTGATGCAGAAGCCTCCCTGTCAGTTCTCCTGGCTGAATGACAATCTTGCAGCATTGGCTGGCTCAGCAGGGTTCGCTTTATCTCCTGCTGGGACTTCTTGAAAATGTGTCTGGCAATGAAATTTATTTAGTCCTGATGTGGGTGAGTTGTTCTGCAGTCCACAACACATAGCCATCTGTTCAACTGGGACATCTCCATCTGGGCTCACTACTGTTTCTGTGTCCCATCTAACTATAGACACCTGGGACTGTCTGAGAAGTAACCTAGTAACTTGGATGTGATGACCAGACCACAGTGACTAAACTAATATGGTTGTGTTTCCTTGACTATGGAAGCTGATTGAGATTCAGTCTCCCTTGAGGTATATGACAGTAACAGGAAGGGCTATCCTGCCGATAGCAGCAGACTTACTGATTATATTGGAGTTACCCACAAAACCCAACACAATTCACTGCTGTTTCGCACAAGTAGCCACTTGGGTCACATATGAGTAACCATCTAACTTTTCTGTCTTTTTCTCCTGTTAATTGAAAGTTTAAATTCAACAGCTAAAGGTGAGGTTTTTACACTGTGAGTTTTCTTTAGGAAAGAAATGCATAAAGAGAACTTCCATTACAAGCTGGATTGCAGAAATTAAGATAAGAACTATAAAACAGATTCAGATTGAAAACTTTTTTTTTCCTGTTACCATGAATGATGCTGGAAGGGATATTGGGAAAAATACTGTGCCAGAGTGCCTTGCTTTGCTGGTGGCTCTGACCTCACCATTCTGATTGACCAAATAGAGACCTGCTCAAGAATTTAGTAATTAATTGAATGTCTCAGTTAGTGTTTCCATTGCTGTGATAAACCACTATGACCAAAAGCAACTTAAGAAGAAAATGGTTCTTTACCTTTACACTTCTAGGTAGCAGTGTTTTACTTAAAGGGGTCCAAGCACAAACCTGGAGGCAGGGACTGATGCAGAGGTCATGAGGAGTGCTGCTTATTGGAATGCTCCTCATGGATTTCTTAGTCTGTTTTCTCATAGCAGCTAGGGTCGCCAGCCTAGGAATGACACATCTACTGTGAGCTGGGCCCTTTCACATCAATCACTAGTCAATAAAATGAATCACAGAGTTTCCCACAGACTAATATGGTGGGAACATTTTCCCAATTGAGGTTTCCTTTTGTAAATACTCTAGTTGTGTTAATTTGACATAAACCTAGTCAGCACAATGACATCTGCCATTGTGTCTTAATCTTAACCACTAGAAATACTTCACAGTGAATAAGAAGTAATATTTACAATTGGACACTAATTTTTATCATCTTAATCTTAGATATTTTTATGTACATTAAAAGCAATATGCTATTCTGCCTGAAATACTGTTCTATCCATTTTATCGTGCTTATGATCCCTGATGAACAATTTAAATGACATTCACTTCCAGGTAGTTAGATATAGGACAAATCATACCAGAGAGTGGCACAGTACCACCCAAGACTTGTTCAGAGTTTTAGATACATGGGTCAGTGCAACTTCTGATCAGATCATCAAAACTTGTATATTTCTACTACGTATTTAACTTTGGTAACTGTTAGAATGATACAGAAGATGCAGACAGTATAATACCTATCAATTACAGTTACACCACTGTAAAAGGATACAAGCTAGTAATAACTAAAGGAAAGGCTTCAGGCATAGACCAAGGTATGGAAAAAGCCAAAACAGGACAGTTTGGGGCTTCTTGCAGTTGTAAATTTTTGTATAGAGTTACTTCTTTCTGACATTCAAAAATATTGTGAATTAGGGACTGTTCAATAATCTTTCTGTGTCCAGTGCCTTTATTGGAGTTCAACCAAAAGATTCTTGCTTGAGTGTCTGACTTTTATTTTCCAGATGTTCTTAGAGTTTTCAGAGAAATATAGAATTGATTTGGTGTGTTTCACAGTCACATCACATGTTCCTGGAATACTATCTGTTGGGAAAAATTCCAAGTATTAGTCAACCTTAACCTTGGCAATACATTCAGAGGCTTAAATATTACTCCCAGTAGACTTAAGGGAATGCCAGGTTTTTCTTAGATAAAGTGCTCTTTTGCTGCTGTAGTTTGGTGGGTTTTGTTGTTGTTTGTTTTTGCACAAGATTCATTAAAAATGCAGGAAGTTTTAGGCAAGCTTGAGTTACCCAGTCTTTCATGCCTAAACACCCTTGAGCTAGTATACCATTTTGCCCTCGCCTTACAAAGTCTGTCAAAGTTCTAGTTACCATAAAAGGCTCCTGCTTTCACTTCTTTGTGAAAACTAATATTTTCCCACATTATTATTTCAAATCTCCATTTTACTAACCTAGTGATTTATTTGTAATATCTTCTCAATTTCAATATTGCTAAACTTTGTTGGACAATATTGTTGGTCAATATTATTAAACTCACACATCTTTAAAGTAGTCTGGTATACTTTCTGAATATAGCCTTAATCATAATTGCCTGCTATCTGAAGGTAGAAATAATAACTTTTCAGTTTTGGCGATGGGAGTCCTCTAGAGTGTATATCTCATGTTAATAGTAATTAATATTTACTTTTGTAACTGTGAATTTAGTCAGGATTTTTTTTGGAGAAGGATACTATTATAGTCTATAAAAAGCAGTGCTATTATAATTCTCACATAGAATTTATTGTTCAAATTCAATAAATTATTACTGTGGCCAGTAATTGTAACAAAATGTGAATTCAATAGGTAATAAACCATGGAAAAAATTATTACCACAAAAGCCATTACTGCCATCACAGGTATGACACTTTGGTCTTCTGATGGTGCAACAAGGCCATTTCTAATAAAATTGAGGAAGTCCTTCCAGCACATTTGTATTGTTGCTTTCCTGATACATTCACCATGTGGTGGATACTTTAGCTCTAGTGGAGGCTGTTTTCAGCCTCTTTAGACAAGTCTGGATACAGTCAAGCAGAAAGCCACCTGACAACATTCAAATGAAAGATTTATACCCTTCAAAGCTACGGGCTTGGGAACTCAATGGGAGGTTTGTCTCCAGACTCCAGGCCTGTCAGAGAACTGCTAGGTAGAAACTGAAAGATTCTACTTCATGGAAACTTGAGTTGTTTGTGGAATAAGAAGTCATGGTCTAGGTAATGATGTGTGACTTGATGATGGCCAGACACAGATTTTTCCCGTGTTTTGTGTAGATGTCACACAGATTCTTGATGGTAAGATTACACTGTTGCTTCAGGACACCAGGAGACTGCTTCAGTATTCCAGCACACTTGCAAGTGACTGAAGTTTGAGAATGTGTTAATGCAGGACCTCAGAATTGACTGGGAAATGGTCCAGGTTTGGGCTATAGAGAGAATGCTCCTTCCATTCTCTTACAGGTAAGGCCTTGTGATCTGAGGCAGAAAAAAGCTTCCATTTCCCAAAACTGTAGGTCATTTCTTTTCATATGAGATGAGATTTTTTTCCCTCTAATAGCACAAAGAAAAGAGAACCAGCTGGCAATTGTTTGCACCAAGACAAGGGATCCTACTACAGCTACTTCCATGGTCATTCACCAAGGCAAGTGTTCCCATGCTTGTGAAAAAACAGAGTCAGGTACACAGTCTCTACAGTGAGCTCTTTAATACAAATGAAGGAGTAAGGAAGAAGGGAATGTGTAAACTGACCTATGTGCTAGAAGCAAAGAAATGAACCAGGCCCAGTTACAGTTATTCGTATCTTCTAGAGAACCGTTTCTTATTCAAAAGTCTAAAATCCTTCTCAACAAATTACTTTCAGTTCACTTTGTCCTCCCACCTTTTAATTAAAAATGTAAATTTTCTTATATTAGTTTATACGTACAAGAATTTGTGTAAGTAATGTAGTATACTGTTGGGATCATTTGGAGTCCTGGCCTTGAACTCCAGATCCACCTGCCTCTGCCTCCTTCAGCAAATCCTACCAGCCTGCGCCACCAGAACCAGCTCAGGCATAAGGCAGGCTCAGAGTCCTTCCGCAGCTACCACGTGGGTTTCTCGGATGCTGCAGGAAATCCTACCGCCCGCTCTGCAGATTCTTGGGCGTGCCGAGCCTGGAACCACCATCGCCTTCTCCTTGCCCTGCTGCTGCCTTCTCGGGCAGCCCAGCGGGGTCTGTGCTCCAGTTTGTCTCGGCTCCAGCACTTGTTGACGCATTTGCTGATACTCCTGGCATCACCACAGCGTCTCCCAGGGTGGGCACCATCTCGGCCAGGGCGACATGCCTTCTGCCACAGCCGCCTAGCAAAGCTCTGCTCCAGCTGCCTTCTAGCCCCAGCTGAATTCGTTCTGGGTCCAAACTGGTGCATGGAGTAGAGCAGAACTCAGGAAAGCAATCTTGCTGCTCCAGAACCACTGAAGCGACCCCACTTAAACAATCTTTTAGGGAATTTGGGCGTTGTCAACCTATCTGGCTACTTCCTGCTGAGTGGGGGCTCTGTATTCTTGGGGTTCTTTACTGCAACATTTCAGGAGGTCTCAGTGAATCAAGCCACATGAATCTCGAATAAATCCTCAGGTTCTCATCCTCTGTGGAGACAAAAGCAGAACCTCTTTTCCAAAGCATCAAATTCTTAGGCCTATACTTTAAAGTCAAAATACCTTTTTTAGCAGTTCCTAGAATCAAATGTCTTTCTCCAGTCCAGAACACAAAAGACAACACAATCAACACAATAACATACATCTGTACACATTTTATCTTTTTGAGGCCTTCAATTCACCCTCCTGCCTCCTGTTTCAGAGGGTGACCCATCTTAATTCCCTAATACATCCCTAGCCTGGGACGACCCTGTCAACTTACCCCTCTTTCTCGGTTGGACTTCCACTTGCCAGGCCTGTGTAGCCTGAAACCTAAACCGAGGGAAGGACGTCAGGATTAATACATACCCCAATCCGAAGGATGTCAGGATTAACACATACCCCAATCCACCCTCACCTTCCGAGGGAGACCTCTCAGTGTTCCCTAGTTCTTGATCTCGGTGGAACCTCCATTTGCAGCGCACAACATGCCTGTCTGTGCTGTATGCTCTACCATACAGTTTGCGAGCTTTGGGCAAGGGGCTGGAGGTTGTAACACACAATGATACACAGAGACAGCACAGACAGACAGACAGAGACAGGGACCTCTAGTCACTGGTAAGAAGGCATTTATTCAATAGCACCATGGAGGCTTATATACCCAACAGGTGGGCCAAAAGGTGAAAACCTTATCCTCTGATCCTCAAGGCAATATGTGCTCCTGAAGCAGATCTGGTAAAGAATTATGACACAGCTTTCAGTAACTCAAATCAGAAGGAAAGTAAAGATCTCTAACAGGGAAGAGCAGCTGAAGGCCAGGACTCCAAATGATCCCAACAGTATACCATGTATATGCATGGTACCTTTGGGGGCCAAAAGAGAGCATTGTAGCCCCTGGAACTAGTGTTATGTATGATTGTAAATCATTATTTATGTGCTATAAATTCAACCAAGATCATCTGCAAGCACATTAAGTGCCCTAAATCACCAAGTCTTCTTTCTAGACACTGACTTACTTCTTTAATCAATGGAGAAAAAGAATCTCCCAGCCAAGCTGGTATCACAGGGTAAAATGCTTCAGAAACAGAGTCAAGTACTTTCTGATGACTGTGTGACAGAGATCTTTCATTTAATTAATCTTATTGAGAATGATCTGAAGGTTTTACCTTATTTGGTGTGGAAGAAGAACTAGAAACAAGGAGAGATCTAGTCCTAAGTTGTTCCTATCTTAATTGCCCTGTCAGTGAAATCTGGTACTTATTTTCTAATTTGTAGAGTCTATAACATTAAACACATATAGTGTGCTTTTTCTAACATGGTACCAGATTTATGAACATATTTTATGCAAGATTAAGCATCTGGAAATCATCAGAAATGGTATATAGCTCATTGCCATTGCCGGTCTATACACTTCTGGATTTGTTACCTTTCCTCTCTTTATATACTTAGGAACTCACATCTAAAAGTGTTATTGTGTAACATAACATGGGAAATCATGGTGTTTTATGAAGTGTGGTGATGGTATGATCAAAGACAAGAGAGGGAACAGAGAGAAAGCAGGCAAGGAAGGAGCCTTTTGAATCTGGAACTTTCTCTTTGATTCTCACAATCACAACTCAGAGGGAATTTTCAGTAGAGAATCACTGGGGATGAGCTATTATTTTCTGCGCTAGGCTTAAGCTGGAGGGACTGGTAGAGAAAGTTTTTGCCAAAAATAGGTGATAGACCAAGTGTCACTGTAGCATCCTAACCTATTGAGGCCATTGGAAGATAGTGTTTAGGAACTTGGTAAAGTTACCATAGATCAGCATGACATATCCTTATTTCTGGTTACATCTGTATATATATAGGTACTGCTTGCTTGTTATCTTAATCCTGTTGCTCAGCTACAGGATTTAGAGGTTTTTTTTTTTTTTAGTGCTGTACAAGCCACTCAAGATAAATTTTATGAACATTTTGTTATTACATTTTACTCATTGCTCATGTGTTCACTTCCTGCGTCTTTAAAGGCAAGACACATTGTGATATGAACACATGAGCTGGTATTTTTCATACTATTTTCATTCAAGCATGCATTCTAAAGACCAACTGAAGAACACATTGAGAATTGTGTAGACAGAGTAATGCCCTTATCACTGGAAGACATGTATAATGTATATATGTGTCCTTACAGGAAAGAAGACTGTTGTAGTTGTTATTTGGGTTAACAAAATTAAGATATAGTCAATCATTTTCTATTATTTGGTTGGAACCAATAATCAGGGGTCCTTAAAAGCAAAATCTTTCAAAGCTGGCCAATAGGCTGATACTATGAGGAGACTGACAGTGATTTAAATAGGAAGTGTTAATTCTTTGAAGACAGAGGAAAAAACCCTGGGGACAAGAAATGGACGGCCTCTAAAATGTGTCAGTAAGGTGGCCCACCAGTTAAAGGTGTGTTCTGCCAAGTTTGATGAAATTTGTTTCACCCCAGGAATCCGTATGATGGAAGAAGGGGGTTGAGATCACATATTTTGCTCTGACTGCCACATATGCAGTGTTGCAAATGTGTACCCATTTATACACATATGCAATCAAAATGTATAAATACATAAAAAGTTTCAAGATGGCAAATTTAAAGTACTCTGCTTCTACATTCACAAGTGAATAACTGAGTTACTTTTCTATAAATAATTCATTTTAAGAAACACTTAGCATTTCAATTGTTCCTATGTGACATAATCTTTTACTAATATCTAATAAGTTTTAAGGCAAAGCTACACATTCAGATTCTGCTGTCAATAAAATAACATTTCATGAATTTAATAGGTCCTACAATTTTTGCAATTGAACCATAAGAGAATAGAAATTAACTGAGTGAAGTGTGGATGATGTCTTCATTTTATTGAAGTATATTAAGGTAGACCAGTTGGTGTTTATGAATGATAAGCGTGAGTTAGATGTTGAACAACACAGGGATGAATACTTCTTTTCCCATGAGTTAATCTTTCAGAACACATTGATATGATTGGGGACTTAGGCCTGAATAAGTTATGAAAAGGATAAAAGAGCCTTTGTCATGAATGTAAAAGGTTTTTTCTTTTCTCCTTTGGGGTTTAATTATAGTTTGCTTCATGAAATCCTGCAAATATTACACTTGGAAATTTGTACTCTAATGATATTGTCAAAGGAAAAACATGAGAAACAGTGTCAAGAGGAAAGTACAGACATTATGATTAAGACAATATGTTCAAATACAGATATATCTCACAGTTCTGGGATTTATTTTTCTTTGAATTTTGAGAAACAGCAGTCATTGCTGAAGGAAATGTTTCAAGACTTTTTAAACATAGGTTAGCAAAAATACAAATGGAACAGGAATTAGATCTATAGAAGAAAACTGAGTGTTAGGAAATGAAGTTCTCTCTAGGGTATTGCTACTAAAGTGAGAGAGAAAGAGAGAGAGAGAGAGAGAGAGAGAGAGAGAGAGAGAGAGAGAGAGAGAATGAGTTTTTCTGAGTATGGAATATTGTGCTTCTCATTTCTTCAGGTATATATTTATTAACCTGTGTCAAATTCCATGGGGTTAATAGAATTGTGCATGTCATCAATGTACCATTTTAACTTCTTACCTCATGACCGTATATAATAACAAAGGAGTGATTATAGGTTGGTTCAAGGTTTAATTATCAGCTATAAAGGTCCAAAGCTTGAAATTTATCATGGGGATTAAAAACTTTCTTATTATAAATTGTGAAGACCCAAAAGCATGGGCCCATTTCCACCTTGTCTTATGGTCAGAGAGCTGGAGGTTGCTCAAATGGTTGACAATTGTATTGAATGTCCCAACTCAGGATGTGGTTGCTAGATTCTTTTGACATTAAGATAACTTCATTCAATCCTGACAGATGGTCAGGATATGCAAACGTACTTCTGCCCTTTCTTTATGAGGTTACCTGGGGAGTGGCTGCCTTCAGCATAGTGGTCTAGAGCAGTTACACCCTCTAAACACAGAAAGCTAATGATGTGATGTCTCCGAGTGTTAAATGTTTGAGCTATCATTTGTAGCATGTTAATAAAGTCCTTAGTTACTTTCTCCTCCCCCACATTTACATTGGGTATAAAATCAATGGGAAAATAAATGCAGGCGATTTTCAGTATTCACTGGAATGCCCCACTGGTACTTTCTATGGTTTCTCTTCCTACCATTTTTCATGCATCTTCATATTCTTTACTTATATTTCTAAATTCCCACGCCCCTACCCTGGCAAGAGATATTTTCATTGAGGCTGGCCCATGACAATAAATATCATCCTTATACTTCAAACATTTTGGGTGACCTTAAAATACAATAGAAATCAGTGCTATGGTTTTAAACCTCTAGGCTTAGAGTTTACAATGAGACTGATTCCAGGGTAGTATTTTCATTACACTTTTCATTCATTACTAATGTTTACTGACATTGATTCCTGTGTTGTAGACTGCCAGAATAGATTGAGGACATCTAGTTGAAAAAGACATTAGAAGAAGGAGAAAGTGATTAGAGGTGACATCTAAAAGGAGCAATTTCCTTTTAAGGTTTTGACATGCCACTACTGGTAAACTGGTTCTATTAACTCTTTAAAGGCATCAAATGTACCATAGGAGATTATGGCAATCAATCAATGTGTGTGTGTGTATGTGTGTGTGTGTGTGTGTATTTTTACTGTTTATTTCTAGCAATCATTAATGCCTTATCTACTTTCCTATCTGCTTTAGTATAGAAAGTTAGAAATAGGTACTTCAGGTTGATTTTTCATATAGTCATTGAGACCTATTAATGTCACACTACCAAAAGCAGTTATTTTTCTCTGATTTTGTTAGGAAAATTGATCACTGCATCTTTCATACTTTGTGCATATGATTATTCTTCTGTTTTTACACTCTTGTTTTTTATTTACATTATCAACCTTTCATAAAACACTTTTAAAAGTAAATTTAACACTCCAAAATATCTATCACAACTATTGTTGATCGATATATATATTATCTTTTTACTTATTGTTTTATAGTTTATTATTTAAAAATTTTAAAGAAATAGAAATCATACTCTAAAATAATTTTACTTATTATTTGAACATTTTATATATGTATTAAATATATTTTGATTGCATTTAGCCCAAATTTTCTAGTTCAGACTCCATGGGACCTTATCAATATGCACCTGTCTGTATTCCAACTTTATATATTTTAAATAACTGAGTTCAATTAATGCTGTCCATGTGCAATTACCAACCATCTGTTTTTCCCCTTGAATTCTTTAGGTATGCACTTAATATAGAGTATAAGAAGAAAAATTTAAGAAAATATGCAATGATATAAGTTGTAAATAGTCTGTACCTTGACTTTTCATTTTATGTGTATGATTGAAATATTTTAAAGTATTTGGTTTTTCAAAATTTGTACACTTGATTCTTATACAGGAATTGTACACAGGAATTCATTCCATTTTTACCGGATGTGCAAGTTTTTCTCGAGTGATTTTCATTGTGCCATTTCTTTGATTGGCTCCAACAAGAAGGCAGAGAATAAGGTACATTTGCTTAGAGGAATTTATTTCTCCTTAGGGAGAATGAATATGTGTTCCAAAAAGTATCAGTACTACTTAGTATAGAACTTTAATTACGTGTCAAAATGACTGGTGTGGCAAATTAATGCCATAGGATTTTTATAAATGAAGAAGAACACACAAAGCCAAGCATAATAAATGGAATGAGGGCTTGTGGCTTGCAGAATGTTTTCTAATATACTGGAGTCTGTAATACATAACCACAGAATCTTCCTAAGTTCAATGCTTTTATGTCCTTTCTATAGCACTGTCCATTGTTTTAAAAAAATTCCTTGTAACTTTTTTTTTAAATCTTCTCTTGCCTTTTAATTTTTATACTCAAGTTGAAAACACATCACCTATGAAAAATTAGGAGTAGAAAATTAGATACAATAAAACATCTATATAGAACTTTATTACCGTTGTAAATAGTCATCTGTTCAGCCCATGAAATTTAATACTTAAGGATCAGTGTATCCACTTACTGAAAGTTGTCTCATCTGCAGTGAAGTCACCATTCTCAAGTCTGACTTGTTCTTCCATAAAAGAGACATGAAAAAATGCACTATAGTAGATCCCATATGAGAACTTTGTTATTGGAATCAGAGTTCCTTTCAAGATGCTTGTAAATGGATAATGTGTATGATCAGTTCACGGTTCTACTTTTTCAGTGACAATTCCTTATCACTAAATCTTATGCTATTGATTTCTGCCCTATAATTGTATCAATGGTATTTCATAATTTAATATTAGTCCTCTTTCATAAATAACAGATCAGGCACCAGTCTGTCTTACTCTGATATCTATGAGTTGCTTGCCAAGGAAAAGGCTGATGAAACAAAATCTCAGAGAAGCTCCATCTGTTCCATTTAGACAATATACAGTGTCAGATCTCGGTAGTAGAAGTAACAGCTGAAACTCTCTCTCTCAGGTATGCAGTCAGCAGAGAGAGCTGTTTATCACACAGATTAAACACACCTCTGAGGGGTGTCTGTAATATTATTTATTTAGTAAAAGACCTTGGCATTCAGGGCTAGTACTAAGGGGAAATATAAAGCAAAGATAAGTTAGTGCATTGCAAATACAAGAATCCTAGATTCAATCATTAACAGAATAGTTTGGGGTCAGCTAATACTCCTGGCGTGGGCCTCAGGCTGGACCTTTCATTGGTTGGCCACTCCCTCAATCTCTGCTTCACTCTTACCCCAGCACATCCCACAGACAGGATAGACTGTAGGTCGTTGGCTATGTGACTGATCTTGTTTCCCAGTCCTTCCACTGGAAGTCTTTCCTGGTCGCAGGAGATTTCCAGTTTAGGCAATATGTCTGCTATTGCTAGGAGTCTTTGTTGTAAAATGGCACAAGAGAGATCTTGGCGGGTAAAGGGACCATGCAGCTGGTCAGACCCAGAGTCCTTATCATAGGCAGGAGACAAATATGCCTAAAGGGTGAGCTTAACCGAGGAGATTATTGAGAAAAGAGTTAAGGGGAGGGAAGAGGAAGCTATGAAGTATTTCTTTTTTTTGTTTTTTAAAATGTTTTTATTTATTGATTTTTTTTGGAAAATTCACATCATGCACCCCAATCCCACTCAATTCCCAGTCCCTTGGTATGCACCCTTCACCCTTGTAGTATTCCCACCAAAGAAAACCTTAAAAAGAAGAAATAAAAATAAAATAAATAAAAGTAAAAATAATAGTGATAATTAAACACAAATAAAACTGGTGTAGGAGGGTCCTTCTGTATTTGGGTTGCTTTTATTGGTTAATAAAGAAACTGCCTTGGCCTTTTGATAGGGCAGGACTTAGATAGACAGGGAAAGAGAACAGGATACTGGGAAGGAGACAGAGTGAGAGAGAGTCACCCACCGTGAAGCTCCCAGGTCAGACATGCTGAATCTTTCCTGGTAAGCCACTACTCATGGTGACACACAGATTATTAGAAATGGGTTAAACAAATATGTGAGAGTTAGCCAATAAGAGGCTAGAGCTAATGGGCCAGGCACTATTTAAATGAGTACAGTTTCCGTGTAATTATTACAGGTATAAGCTAGCCAGGCACTGAAAGCAGGCCCATGCCTCTTGCAACACAAAACAAAACAAACAAAAAGGAAATAAAGCAAAATCTCCCACAAAACAAAACCAAATAAATACACAAGCTAAAATACAAAAGCTAACAACAACAACACAACGTATTTCACTCCTCTGTCTTTGCCTCTTCATTTATCTTAGTGTCATTTGAAGGTGCAGTGTATCACACCGTACACCCTTTGGTCTAAATAGTCTTACTTGCAAATGTTCAGTATGTAATGTGTTGTTGGTCAGATTCAAGGACTCTGTCTTCTGGTACACCATCAATACTAGACCCTCACTATAACTCCTTTTAGATATCTTATTGTTGCTTTGAGTCATGGAGATCCTGAGATTATGGTTCCACAGGGCCAGACCCTTCATATGCTTCAGCAGGTCATAGATGGAGTAGATGTTAGAGTGTGCCAACTCAAAGTCCTGGATATATGCATGGGACTTTGAGTATCTGTTTTGTCCTGCTTAATTATACTAACTGAAGGTAAAGGCTTGAATTTCTATTTCATTGTTTTTTCTATTTCATTTTTTTAATTGAAAATAGATTCTTCTTTTATACAATACATCCTGACCAAATTTTCACTCCTTCCACTGATCTCAGGTCACAACCACCTACCCCAGATACACTTCTTCATTTCCTCTTCAAAAAAGAGCAGTCCTCTAAAATAGAAGGGCTGAAGTATTTCTTTAAAATATCAAGATTTGTGGGTTTGTTTAGGCTATATCAAGAGTTTCAGTTCAGTTAAACTATATAGAAGCAGTGTATAAAACCAAAGTCGGTCATGGAAGAAAAAGTTTTTTTCAGAGTCAAATGGAACCTTAGGCTCCACTTTAAAATATAATGGAAATCTCAATTACCAAAAAGAATAATAATATAGAAGAAGTTTGTAGAAGCAGAAAATACCCCCAAATCTGAGACTCAATTGAATTACAGGAAATTTATTTTAGGAAATGTCTCCAGTTAAAGTTACTAGGAGATGTGCCAACATAATTAATGTTAAGACATATTGCTTTGGCTTCATATTTACATTAAACTAGTTTAAATATGAGTTATATAGCCACTCAGAAAGTTACTTAAAACATCCCCAATAAGTTAAAAATGAGCAAAGGATGATTAACTCAAACTTGGGAGCAATTTTTGATATGCAAAATTTTATTGTCCTTGGATGGTTTCTAAAGCTAAGATTTGTGTTATCCTGCTTCTATTGTGGCTTTGCAAAATTAGTGAATAAGAATGTGAAAAACTTGTTTTACTCAGTGTATTCTCATAATTATTTGGCAGTCTTTACTGAAGAACAACGAAGTATTTATATTTGTCTTGATTTCCAGAAATATTTTTATTATGTTGAAAAGTAGAGAATTTAGTGAGACAGAAACCTGTCTGTTGAGTAAATTGTGGTGTCTGAAGATGTTAAATCAGTTCCTGACAAAGAAAAACATCAATAAGACAAGAAACACCTCTGTGCGAAACTAGCAACAAAATTCATGTTTCCAGAAACATCACATAAGAAGACTGAAGTATGTTATTTTTAAAATCCTGATGCATTATTCTTTTTGATCAACAAATTATAGTGTTCAAAAATAAGATAGCACAAAACCAGTAAGTCATGTATAACTCAAAGTAATTTAGAAATTCTTAAGTGTCCTCAGGGAGAATCTCTCAATTTGTCACTGCTGACGCTGTGGGGCCAGTTCATTCTTTTTCATACATTACACAAGTTCTTTCTACCCACAGTATATCAGTAGCAGCCCACTCTTTTTGATTCTACTCAAGGTTTCAGAAACAAAACCAGCGGTGTAATACTAATGGTGATTTTAAAATATGGTTAAAGTGAGAAAGTTGTTGAGCATCAAGTTTTGAAAAGAACAAACTGAAGAGACTGAAGCAGTAAGCACAGAGTCTATGCAGCTTTGCCCTAGGTCATCTGCATATATAATAAAGTTTTCAGCCTAGTACTTTTATGGGATGCCTGAGTGGCTTTCGGTTATTGTGTTTGCTCTTGGGGCTTTTTTCCATCTGTTGGCCTTCCTTGCCCAAATTTGCTATAATGGTTCTTAGGCTATCTTACTATATTTTATTTTGTCATGTTGGGTTTTTGTCTCTTAGAAGCCTGTTCTTTTCTAAAGAGAAATGTAAGAGAAATGGATCCAGATAAAAGAGGAAGTGGTGAAGAACTCAATAGAAGTAGAGCAAACAGAACTTGTAATTTTTGTATGAGATATGAATCTATTTTCAATAAAAGGGGAAAATTAAAGAAAGAGTAAGTTCTCAACAATAAGAGTTGTTTAACTTCAGTGCCAGGAACAGGTTACATTAAATTGAGCCATTAGAAAAAGAGGTTCCGAAGAAATCCCCAAGTATCTCAGGCTTTTGCCAAGGCTGTTCAGTATTCTCTAAAACGGAATCATCTGTTTCTATAGCTGAGAACACTTACATATATAATCAAATATAAAGAAACTGAGTTGCAACCTAGCTAGAGGCTTTTCTCCTGACTATCATTCATGGTACTGCAAGCTACCAGAGGAGAAAGGGAATCCTCAACCCAACTCCCAGACACGGGATCTATATCAGTGACTCTCCTCCAAGATATGATAGCGCAATAGTGGCACAAATGTTGTGGGAGTCCCAAACCATTCTCTGATTGGAGCTAAGGCCCACTCTATAAGATGGAACCCATGCCTGACACTACTTGAGTTGCTAAGAACCTGAGACTAGATAGGCTATGTGCCCAGGGTCAATCCAAATATGAATATCCTGCTAAAGGACAAAGCAATAGAACGACTTCTAATAGTGTTCTCTTATAGTACATGAAAACCAAAACAGGGACACACAACTGGGCTTAAGAAACTGAAAAGATGTTGGAACACTCAGTCCTAAAAGGGATGCTTGCATCTAATCTTCCCCTCAGGCATCTAGGGAGCTTGTAGAAATGTTTTAAGCCCCAGAGGGTGTGTGTGATGCTAAGGAAGAGTGCCCTCTAGATATAATTGAACTGATGCACATATGAATTCATGGAGGCTTTGGAGGCAAGCACAAGGCCCTTATACTCTGAAGCCAGGCAGGGTCCCAAGTAGATACTGGTCACCCTTAATCAAGAAGCTACTTGCAATCAGGACTCATTTGCAGAGAAAAATTAGTTTGCTCCAAAAGAGAATTGTTAATTCCACAGTTTGTTTTATAAAGCCATAAATTTGGGTGAATGAAGAGGTGTGGAGGATCAGGAAGGGGTTGGGGGAAGTGAAAGTGATTAGGATATATCGTGTGAAAACAAAATGATTTCCAATTAAAAATTAAGCTAATGTTGGGACTGAAGAAATGGTTAAGCAATTAGAAGCACTTGTTATTCTCGTAGATGTATCAGTTACTTTTCTATGTTTGTGATAAACACCATGACTAAGGCAGCCTCGAGAAGGAAGTGCTCATATGTGAACTAAAGGTTCAAGGAATATGACTTGTGTCACGGGACATGGCAGCAGGCCTGCATGACATTGGAGGAGATACTGGGAGTTCATATCCAGATCCACAAATAACAAGAAGGGAGTGTGCACTGGGGATAGTAAACCCATCCCCAGTGACCTACCTCTTCCAACAAGATCACTCCTCCTAATTCTTTCCAACCAGCTACTACCGGAGGACTATTTTCAATTTCCTGAGCCTTCAAAGCATTACAATGGTTTTGGTATCCAGCACCCAGATGGTTTTTCACAACCATCTGTAACTCTAGCTGCAAAGGATCTAACATCCTCCTCTAACCTCTGTTGATAACAGGCATGCATTTGGTACACATGTCTATAGAAAGGTAGCACACCCATATATATATAGTGAATAAATCCAAAATCATAGTAGAATATAAGTGATCTTAAAATTGGTTTGCTCTGATTTACTAAAATTAACAATATCTGTACCATTTTTCTGTTTTATTAATTTTACATGATAGTAAAATGAGTGCTTATATTCACCTAAATATATGAGTTAAAATATTCATGAATTTTTCCTTTAATATCTTTAATCTATATTCTGATTGTAATAATATTTGATTATGATACAGTTTATTGTGATAATATGATTACATATAAGATTTACATAAACTTAAAATATCATCTAGTTATAAAAATAAGTTAAATGTAGTTCAAAAACAATAGTATGAGTGGGCATTAAGACATGACTGAGTAAAAGAATACAGAATTATGACAATGCATGTTTTGTGACTCTATTCATTAGAAAATTCAAAGCATATTCATTCAAACATTTCTATTAATCTGTATATTACCACATGGCTGTGGCTTACAGAGTAAGTTCCCAGCATTTATCTCTGGTGGCTCCATGGCTTCTCTCTGACTCTGCCTCCTTTCTCCCAGCATTCAGCTTAGTTTTCTCTGCTTAACTAAGTTCTGGCCTGCTATAGGTCCAAAGAAGATCTTTATTCATTAACCAATAAAAGCAACACACAGACATAAGGACCTCCCACACCACATGGGCTAAGAATCAGTAAACTACATGCTGCCCTCTAGGTTTTAATTTGTTTGAAGATGGGAGCCTTATCTTCCTAAGCTCATAGCTCTAGTATAAACTTACATAAAATTAATAAATCTTCCAACATGACAGCTTGTAAATGTCTCTGTAAAGGAAGTGAACTGTAGTCTGATGTGGAAAGTCAATGGAGTATTTGAACTTTCCTGAGACTGCAGTAAAGAGTAAAGATTTCAAGAATTAAAATAAGGCACTCAAGAAGGGCTGAGAGAAAGCTTTTCAGGCAGAATAGCAGATGAAAATATCTGAGTGACAAAACATGAGGGATGTGCAGGAAGGGGACAGGCCATCATTGCCCACAAACCAAGAAGTTGCCAAAAATGAAGCCAGAGAGAGAGAGAGACAAGACTTGAGTCCTTCCTGAACGTGTCATCTGATAAGTAATCTTATCTTTTATGAATAATAGTAACTGACAGATTCTGAGGTAGATAATGAACCAATAGGCAATAAAATAATGAAACTGGCTTTATCAACTAACAGGTAACATTTCTCAAATAATCCCCTGATTTAAAGACAACACAAGAAAAAACAGAAACATTTCAAGGAAACTTGTTATATAGGATTGAAACCCTGGACTCTATGCCATGACATATTGAAGAAAGAAAGATAAGCATTCATTTGTCATAGAAAGGGAACAGAAGACATACCAAAGAAACATCTCCAATCAAGCCTAACTTGATGAACTAACAAATTCATTATGTTCCTGAGTGAGGTAACGTAAGTAAGGTACTGAGTGAGGGGTACCTTAAAGCAGAATTGGTAACTCAGACATGAACCAAACCCTTACCCAAATCTGACGGTCAGTAACAGAAGCTGTGCCACCTGTATTTCCTGTGCATCTGTAGGAAATTCCACTCCAAAGGAGTCTTCTCTTCTGAGAAGTTCTTTACTATCTGTAAAACTCCGAGGGAGACATCATGATTTCTTTCTTGTTAGCCTTCCTCCTTGCCCTGGAAAGACAGCTTCTATCCAAACAAAATTCCTGGACAAAGGTTCCTTTTATATAGTGTGCAAAAATCATAATTTATCTAATGTATTGACTCCAACTTCTCTTGTATAAACTGACAAAATCTTTTTTCCACTAAAAAATATCTACTAGATATATTAGATAAGATTCTTAAAACTCGGTCTACTAGCTAGTCCTTTATTAGAAATTTTCATTTTAGAAGACTTCATAAAATATTTAAGAGTATTTTGCCATTGCATGTCAGTACCAACATATTTGATTCAATATTCTAACTTCTTGTTTTATAAATTATTTTAACATAGGACATGCACAGAAACACTGATATTTTCTGTCTTCTTTTTATAACTTCCACTCATTTCAGGATACCAGCAAGTAGTCTTGGTAAGTGTGCTAGAATTTCTTTTCTTTTCCTAATGTGAACATACTGAGTACATCTCCTTTTTCTGCTTTTAAAAAAAGGAAGAAGATTTAAAAGTGCAAACAGTTATATGTCTGATATGATGAGTTTTTTAATAAGTAAAACTATAGCTAATTCTCAATTAGAGAGAAAAAAGTGTCAGTGCTCACAATCTCCCCAAATGTCCTTTCCTATCAATATTTTTCTTTTTTCTAGAGTTAGCATGACCTCAATTTTAACTTCTAATAGCATTTAAGAAATGACCTCGGAAGGGTAAGGGATATTCATTTTATTACCACACCATAGCACCCAGTATAGTAAATAAGTTGGTACACCATTAAGTAATGAGTATGATAAACAATTATACTGGGGGCTATTTTATAATATGTACATTCCTAGAAATATAAGATCTATTAATTTAAAAACACTTTTATGTAAAATCAGTTTTTAATGTAATATGTAACATAAAGATAGTTTTATAAGTATTTCTTGAACAGAGGTTTATATTTTTTTCCTCGAATTTTACATGCATCTTGATATAGATTGTTAGCTTTGAGTGAAATTGGAGAAGATATATTGCATAGAAATCTCTGAATTAATACATTCCTGTTTGGAAGTAAGCTCATTAAGTCTAAGGATGTCCTAAAGGGAGGGTGATCAAGATTCAGGAAGTAAACACCTCATAAGCTCCAGGATGTTCCTGAAAATGACCAGATACACTTGGCACCTTCCTCTTTATACTTCTCATCAACAGGAAGGACTGATGAAAGACTTAGGCAAGTTGAACTTCCAATAAAGGCAGAGACAAACATAAAGAGACAGTTTTCAACTGATCTAACTGCCTGTAAGTTGTGCAGTGGAGCTCTAGGTTTCCAGGTTTTGTGATCTGTTACCAGCGTTTGGGGGGGCTGGAGATAACAGCTGTCTTTGGGTCATGTCTGCTCATGTAGGTGACTCACATAAGTATCCATCCAACAATTCATAGCTTCAACATGCCAGACTTTGGTGGCATCCTTACTTTGTTCTGTCAGTCCTTTGATGTCTGAGATGAATAGTTATATGCTCAAACCCATTTAGAAATAATCACAAAACTCTATCTTGCTTTTCTTTCAAGGAATTATTAAAAGCAATTAAAGGATAAATTTAAATAAATAAAATGTGTGATAGGGAGAGTATCCTGAAGAAAATTATAGTATGTTTATCATCATATGTTTATTGATAAATTTTGCTCAATAGTGACTGAAATCAAATGATGACAATCTTATCTTTTGGTACAGTCTTTGTTTCCTTCTTATCCAAATGAGATTTGATTTAAGACATAACTAAGTTTGCTAAGAATTGATTTCCTATAAGTCAAATTACTTTTTCTAAATGTTATTTTGGTCTCGGGTCTTTTCCTAGATACTTAGAGAGATAAAGAATGTTAAGTGCTGATTTTAGTTAACTTTTGGAGTAAATGGTGTTAAGTTTGCTTTTATTTTAGACATAAATATTGTTTCATATAGAGATTCTCTGTTTAACTAATAAGCATAATAAAATTCTGAATGTCTATTAAGGCATTGAATTCATGAAGGAGAAAATAATGGATCTCATGTCTACAGCTATTTTGTTTTCTCTTATGAGCATTACCTTATATTAATTGTACCAAGGCATAGGTGTCATTATGATGTTTTCTTACATGTATATAAATGATAATGATCATAATCATAATTATATCAGTCTCTCTATTATTAATGCTTACTCATCTTTTCTTTTTCCATTGGTAGTGTTGTAGTTTTCTTGTCAGGTTTTTTAATCTTTAATGCGTTTTAGTTTGCATGTTTATTTGCAATGCTGGGATATTGAACTCAAGAGACTTGGGGACTGAAGCATGATAGATAAGTATTACATTTCATTTCCATCTACTTCCATATATATATATATATATATATATATATATATATATATGAGAAAAGTAATTTTATTTACCCTGTGATTTGACTTATTCTCCTTATACAAAAGCTACAATTTTATTTATTTTATAAGAAATGACATTAATAATAGTTAATTCTGTATGTAGTCATATTTTATTTATTATTGAGAAAAAATCTTGACTTATCCTCCTTATACAAAAGCTACAATCTTGTTTATTTTATAAGAAATAACATTAATAATGGTTGATTCTGTATGTAGTCATATTTTATTTATTATTTAGAAAAAAAAATCTGTCTTTACTCCTACCACACTAATTCATGGCATTTACCCAAGTTAATCAGTTTTAAAGACATATAAATTCATGAATTCTGTAAGAAAATCTTGATAAAGTTATCATGCTCCATATATCACAAGTTTGGAAACTAAGACTTAGTGAAATTAATTGAATTATCACCATTACAAATTTGTGGTATAAATTTTCACAGCATCATTCTTCATAGTAACAGAAAGCACAAACCCAAATGAAACACAAATGTAGCAACTACTCAATTGCTAAACAACATGCTATAGATATATAATGTCATACATTATATTATTTAGCAACAAAATGAAGCAATGCTACATTCTTTAACACATAATATAAGTATATTATGCAAAGTGGCTGAAGGCAATCATAAAATTACATATTGCAGGATTCCTCTCATGTGAAATGTCTAGCACAGACAAACTTTAGTTGCAAGATGTAAATCATTAGCTGTCATTCCTTAAAGATGGTGGGAAAGGAAGGACACTGCTGATAGAAGAAAGACTTTGGGGATATAATAAAACATTGTAAACATACCTAATAACTATGGCTGCATCATGCTGTGAAAGTACTCAAGATCATAGAATATATAGTTTCAAAGAGTGACTTTTTTGTAAGTGAATTATTTCTCACTAACACTTTATTTCATAATCACTTTGTGACCTTGCAGTCATGGATTGTGAAAACCAATCTCCTGGAAGTAGATGGAATTCATGATAGCTCTCTCTTCCTTCTAAGGAACTCACCCCCCACAACTCTTGTATCATGCTACTGCCTTTAACCTCTCTTGGTGAGTCATATTGTCAACAAAAAACATAATGCTTTGTCATAATCCAAAAGAAAACCTCAGTAGCTTGAAAGATAACAAAGAAAGCCATTCAACTGATTTATTTGTACTGTTTTACTAAAACACAGGCACATAATTTGATCAAATATTACTTCCAACTAACTTCATACTAATTTGGACCATATGAATTGATGGCAGGGAATTTTTTATGAATAATAAATTATCAGTTAAAAATAGAATGACAAAAACTTTAAGATAACAAAATGATAATTTATCCTGATATTTGTATTTTTTAGATATTTATATTCTTTTATTTATATTATTTATTAAAGAGTTGTAGATATGCTTTTTATAATATAACATCTATAAAACATCTATAATTCATTTTACTTAACTATGCTACAGACATCATATATACATACAACATACATAAATTTTTACAGGAGAAGTTTGCTGATCTTTCCTACACTTCAAATGTTTATTTTTTTTTTTCTAGGACAGAGTCTCTATGTTTCCAAATGACTCTGTTGGGCAGCCAGGCTTCCTAGTATGACTTACTCTTACATTGCCAAACCAAAACACTCTTGCTGCAGGAGCTACTTCCACTCCTTCTGCCAATAGCCTTTAAGATACCAGCCCACTGGGGCGTGGGCTCTTTAGTTTTAAAAAAGCAGCGGTAGCCGTGTGCTCACTCTCTTGCTTCCGGCTTCCAGCTGTTAGACTTTGTTCCTGATTGCGCAGAGGGCTGTTGTCTGGGATGGTGATCTGTAAGTTTTTTCCCTTTAAATAAATAACCATTTTATTAATCACAATTCCAAACTGGTGTGGGATTGTTTTATGACTTACGCCTTCACTCTTGCATTTGTCAGGACAGAAAATGGCAAGATGGTGACTATCCTGCATTTCTGTGTAGTCTTTCTGCCCTGGTTTGATGACCACCAAATCTTTGCATATTTATGAAACCCATACCAACCTCAGGACTGCTGGGACTTGCAGCCCTGAAAATGATTTTATAGTCGGTGATATTTTGGGCATCTCTCTATCTGAGATGATTTGTCTCAGTATTTCAACATATGACTTCAAAATAACTCAACCTTACTATGGGTTTCTTTTTTATTAGCTTTAAGACAGTTGGGAGCTTCTTGTAAGATTTTTGTCTGAGACTGTAAATTGTATGCATTTTAGTCTAAAAACACATACAGGCTTATGATTCACTAGCACAGGTTATGTAAGTACTACATGATAATAAAATATCTATAATTCATGTTTCTCACCTATGTAACAAAAATTGTATCTATAAAATACTGAGAAACTGAATGACATTTCAAGGAAAAAGTTATTGACTTTTCAAAATAATCCAATGTTGACCCTCTTTTTTAATTGTAGTATTTCTAGGGCATGTCTTAAATAATCTAATTATCAATAATTTTACTAACAAAAATTACAGGAACCAAATTATTTATAAAAGTAAATTACAATTTTCATAAGAAACACAGAAACTCAGTTTTCATTTTGGAATTTTTGACATGAACAATTTACTTTTAAGAATATACAAAAGAAGACATACCATGGAAAACTAATAGAGAGATTGTGTTAAGTCTATACTAAAAATAAGTGTTTTTTTAAACACAAAATCATACTCTAGCATTAAGTAATTTATGGACACTGCATTTATTTATTGTCAAGTAAACACTGGGGATACACAGTTCTGGTTATGATCTATGATTTAGTTTTATTTCCATTTTAAATTCTTAATAGCGTCAATCCTGTCTCTAACCAGTAAAAAAAAAATTATCTCAAACTTTAAAAGGGAATTTTGAGCCTATTAACTCCAAATAAAGGTCTAGTAATTTTGACAAATATGTCTCAATTCATGCTTGTGTTTTCCTCAGCTTCACAAAACTACGAAGAATATTGACTTTCTAATATTTAATCTGGAGATCAGACAGACAGAAGGAAATCAAAATTAGTATACTGAAAAAAAATAACCAGACTCACTTAGTGTTTGTCTGTAAAACATCCTGATAATGCATCATGTTCATACTCAGGTAGATATTTTATAACCACTTCTGGTTCTCAGCTATCAAATACAGAAAATAAAGGAGAGGTAGCTCCTTCAAGATGCAGGCTTTCTAAGAGCATGCCTTTTTTTTTTTCTTGTATTTCTTTCCCTCACCTACATCACTGACCAATGTAGATTGTAGTTTACTTGCATTCTGGATCCTTTTCTACTATAGATATGCTTCCATAGTATTGATGACATGTCTTATTCTTAGACAACTAAAAATGTCACTTAAAGAATTCTTTATATATGATGATTTATTGCAGAAATAACACTTCACCCTGGCACCAAGGAAGTTTCTATTCTCTTCTCCCTTTCAATTAGATCATATGTTGTATTCTGAATACAATGTTACTGATCTTCCTAGAAAACCAAATCGCTTCAATTTTTAATTCAGTGGCATATATTGTGAGAATGGCCCTGTACACTAGTTTGCATCTGAGTATACTGTATACTAGTTTCTCTATACTAGTATATTGCATACTAGTTTCTGTGTACTAGTATACTGTATACTAGTTTCCATTTAATATAAATGGAGTAATTACCATTCATTTTAGAATTAGGAGATGTCATTTTTACTTTAAACTTTTAAGTCTAAAGTATGAAGGGCTAGATGTTCATACTGGTGATAAGAGTATATATGCCAGGTATTTGGAATTCTGACTTTGATATTTTTCTCTGTGTTCCTTTATCTCATTCATGCACACATACAGTCACTTATTCAATCAAAAGCACTGATCTATTATGGTGCAACATGTTATATTTCGGAGTGAATGTCTAAATTCTGATTGGAGTGTTCCTTAATCAAATTATTTACTATTATGCAAGAGTGGATGATTGTTGGAAGTTAAGGCTGAGAGGAGCCAACCTGGAGTCTGCCTGGTGCTGTCAGAGGTCCTGATCATGTCTAACCAGTGATGGGCGACCATGCAATATCAATGGATCAGAATATTTGGGTGCTGGCAGGCTGTATAACATTCTCCCCACTGCTAAATAAATGAGTTTTCAGTATCCCTTTTGCTGGGCTCCCTGTATCTATGTCGTTGATGTTGCCCTTTCACCTCCCCTCCTCTGAGGAAGACATTAGGGCCCAGCTACAGGTGATATGTGGAAGATATGTATGAATATTAGGGGCAAAGTTATAGTCAGAGTGCATTAAATGCATGTAAGAGAATGATACAGTGAAACTCATCACTCTGTGAAATTAAGATGTGCAATTAAGAAAAAGTTTCATGACATATGCACTTATAAAATGATAAAGACATTTAGAGAGTGAGCAATCATAAGCACTAGAAGTCAAATATATTGTGAGTACATGATGCATTGGCACCACTGAAACTCGAACATAAACAATTTTCTTAAATATGTATGATTTACAATTTATTTATTTGCAAGCTTTCAGAAAAAAAAAACATGTTTATGAAGTCATTTAGGTACCTGTCACTGATAAACTTCTCAGTATTCAAGAAAGTCATTTTGATTTTACACCAAAGAAGCCTTTGGAAAATGCTCCATTCCGAGTGCTTTCAGATGTTTATTTTCCTAATTTCCCTGGCAAACTTTGGTGAGCCTTGTGGTAATAGTGGTAGTTACTTCTCTGAATTTTTATTTTCATGGGCTTTAACTATTTTTGGATATTTTGCCTTCAAGATTGTTAGTCTGTCACTTTTGCTATACCTCCAGCCACTCTCCCTGGCTTTCTCAGATTGTTTGTTATACTCCCAGGACCAATGCCAGAGATAGCACCATGCACAATGGACAGGACATTCTCACATTCATCTTTAATGAAAGACGTGTCCCACAGGCTTACAGACAAACTAATTTTATGGGAACATTTTCTTCATTGAGGTTCCCTCCTTCTTCATGCCTCTGGCTAGTGTCAAGTTGACAAAACAAATAAACAAAAAACAAATTATCCATCAATAAAATAATTTCATTTTAGTTTTATTTTGATAATCCTATATGCAATATTTTATGTAAGGACAGCTAATTTAGCCTCCCTTACACAAAGATTATTCTATTTCTCAACAAAATAGACCAAAATTCCCTCTTCATAAATGTTGTTTATGACAAATTATTAGATAGGTAAAGAACTGACTCGATTTTTTTGGCGCAGAAATAATAAGACAGTGATTTTTGAAAATGTACATGCAAGCACACCTATTTTTAGAGATCACAGTTTTACCTTTTCCCTGAGTTTTAAATTCTGTTCATTTGAATAATGATCAAGTTGAAAAAGGCAATGATTTTTTAACACTGGTAATGTATTTGCTGCTTCGGAGCACCAGCTTTAATATACTATAGCAATAATAACAATGGCACAGTCTCTGTAAAAAAAATGTTTAAAAACATGAAAATTGTATTGGCTGTGATAATGCCATAATTCATCCATCAGAATACAGTAGCTACACTGCCATTATTTTATCAATAGACTCATTAAGATGCTAAAGATTTTTCTCCTTGAGTTATGTGCTCTTCTGAACAGTCGACAGAGCCCTTAGCAATTCTGCCTTTGTTTCTCTGGGAGAAAGATGAGTAATTTGCTAGAGAGATCATAGCTGCTTAAAAAGGAGCCTGTATATTATTTTTAAATATAAATTCTTATGTAGCATTTACTATGGAATATTCATTATATAAAACATAATTGGCAAGCAGGTATATAAAATTAAAAAGACCCAGGTTCAAATCTAACTCCACATTGTACTTGTTAAAATTTATATGTATGTTAATTAAAATATTAATCTTCATAATTTTCAGTTTATGTCCCTTATTAAGTAAAATTATATCGACATCATTGTCATATGAACTGGAAAGATAATATATAATAACTTATTCCTACAGAAATTAACATCTCACTGGAGTGCAACAAGTATTGATGTTATTCACATTTCTTTGAAATCTTACAGCAAATTAAGCTTTCTCATTAGAGGTAACATCACTTGGTGCTGCTTAATCTTTATACTATAATGTTACTTGGAAACTGCTCTGTGTGGGTAGTGGAATTTAAAAGAAATCTTATAATTAGTCTCTAATTGTAGCTATTCTTAAGTAGTTTAATTAAATATACAATAGAAAGAACTTTTGATTGTGGGGCAATTCTAGATATTAATTTGCAGATGTGTCTTCACAGATCCCTTGAAATACATAGTGGACCAGAGCAACAATAACTCAGTAGTGAGAAATATAAATCAAAACAACCTTAATTGAAATGTCCCATTAGCATCTGTCTGCTACTACTGTAAGTCATGCTGAATATAGTGGCTTCACAATATCGATGTCTTGTTTGGTCAGCTTTCCTGGATGAACCTTTGTACTCTGGCAACTGTGAATATTGGGTTACCATGTTTATTCAGATAACCTCACCTCAATAGAGTTATTTTATATCACCAAAGCCTGTCATACTAATTAGTAAGGTGCAAAAACTCTTTGCCCCAAGGAAGGACTTCTCTAGGTGTCCACCACTGTGTCAATCTTAAGGAATACCCAGATAGGGGAGCTACTTTCCAAGATGGCACCCATGTGTACAACTATCTATCTGTTAATTTAATCTCTTTCTCTGTTGAGTCTGTGGTAGGTTGGAATGTGCAAAAGAAGCATGACTTCACAGTAAAAGTTATTCATAATGACGTCTGAAGTGTCCACATTTGTCTCTTGGGATTTTTTTCCCCTGGGTTTCAGGCTAATATATTAAAAAGGTATGATGGTTTTATAAGACTCGTATTGGAAGGCGCACAAACCAGAAAGAGATTTTGTGTAGTTACATACTACAGAATCCCAGTAATGTGGGAGAAGAAACATTTTTCACATTTTAACACAAATGAGCACCATATGAGGAAGACATGGGGGACCCATCATATGTCTTGTCATATGTGAGAGCTACCTTCAGCTGCTTGAACTATCCTATCCCTAACAATGGGACAATAATAAAAACCTCATTGTATTACCAAGATTCCTGATTTACTAGAACAAAAACAATATGACTGCCAGCCTACTTATCTCTGTATTAATATGAACAAAGAAGCATTTTCCAAGTTAATTATTTATTTTTTTCTTCAGATCTATGTTGGTTCCTAGCATTTCCTCTTTTTATAATCTTTCAACAATTCACTTGCGCAAGAATCACCTCCAACATCTCCTTAGATACTGAAATGTATCATGTTCTATTTTCATGACCTAAAGATGCTCAAATTAAAGCATGGATACATGGAATTATTCCCTCAAAGCCACACAGCTAGTCGTGGAAAAAACAGGCATTTCAAACAGCACGAGAGCCTTTGTGCTTAACTGGAATATAATTATGTTCCTGACAAGTTACCTTGGCTCATCAGAGCTGCATAATTGTTAGGATACATACTATGTTCAAACTTGAAGTCAAATAAGCCTTGAAATATAAATAGAAATAATTTCCTCCCTCCTTCTCCCCTCCTGTCTTTGTTCTTGGGGTCTGTGTCTTCTACTGAGAGGAAGAATCCACTGTGGTGTTTAGCATGTATGCCTTCTGTGAGATGGCAGAAGACAGCACATGGGGCTGCCTGGCTGTCGGCCAAATGCTGTGGTGTTCTGTTTGCACCATGTCAATCCTTTTGTCACTTGTTAAAATTCAGTGTTCTTCCCACTCTCATACATTGCTACCATCTGCTTGCACATGACTTTCACAATGAGTATGTGGTAATTGCAGCTGTGTGCCTGATACCAATTAATAAATAAAATGGCCTAAGAAAATTCCCCTTAAGCATCTATTTAAAACAAACCTCTACCTTTGCAGTTTTTGTTGTTCCTATTACGGCCTAATTGATGATTCTTTTCAGTGTTCATGATGTTATTAGAAGTTACTGATGCTTTATTTCTCTAAAACAAATTGCACGGATTCTTTCATCTATCAATCAAATTGAAATAACTTTAGGGACAAATTCTTTAGATCATAATAGTTATTATGCAGAATAGAAAAACTTTTCATTTAATTTCTTTAGCAGGAACCAAGATATCACTCAATAGGGAATGGAATAAACACCAAAGAGAGATGTAGATTACAGTCATCAAAGCTGGAGGGGTAGAGGTATTGAGGACATTTAAAAATAAACTCTCAGACATCAGACATGGAGCTACAGCATTTGGGGTTTATCATGATGGGTTCTAATATTGTTTTCATACAGTGTTTCTTCACTATGCCCAAATTCTTCAAAATCTACTCCCTCCCCCCTCTCTCTGTCTCTCTCTCTCTCTCTCTCTCTCTCTCACACACACACACACCTGTATACACACACACACATACTGTGCCATTATATATTGGAAATATATAATTTACTTTTTCATTCCACAGGAGGTTGCAATTAAAAGATTGCTTTGAAGCCTTGAAGGTAAAATGGTGTTGAGACCGAAAGACTATGGGAATTTTTAAAATTGGACTAACTGCATTTTTTATTACGATATGGCCATTAGATTGTTGGGGACAGCACTGGAATGTAGTCACCTGAATGAGAAATATGTTTCATAGTCTCATACATTTGAGTACCCAATTGGTGCCTTTTTTTTTAAAGGCTTCCTGAAAGAAGTATGTATGCCACTTTGAGAACTTTAACTCCGACCACTTCTGGTTCACTCTCTCTGTTTTGTGCAGTTCAAAATGTGATTTCTCATCTTTTTGTTTCTGTATCCATGCCTGCCATTTTCTGCTATGCCTACTCTCTGAGATCATGGTCCCCCACCGCTCTGGAACAGTGATCCCAAAACAATGTCGTACATGTGCAAGGTGTTTCATCACAACAACTGAAAAATAATTAAGGAATGAACCACTTAACACTTTCTCACGCCCTTCTTTGTGTTTATTTCATTGTTCATTCTTGTAATAATTCTCCTATATATGTTCATCTTCTCCCTCTGTAAAACTAACTTTATAGTCACACAACTCTCCACTTATTTCTTTCTTCCATGAAACAAAACAAAACTATTTAAAATGAATAAATATCAACCCTGCTGTTTCTGTATTTTTTTCAATTTAAAAGTACAAAGTTTAATATTCAGTATTCTGATTTAGCTAATAAATTCACCTGCCACCTTCACTTCAATCAATGTCTCCCATTATCATCTGGATTTCCCTTTGTGAGGTCAAAGATTTCATCATAAAATCATTCTCTGTACCTGCCTTCTTTATGTAAAAGGATACACCATTCTCTAGCTACTTCCCCGAGAGCAGCTTAGGATTCATGGTAAATCTCTGCCAGGCACCTACTGATGCACACTCTCACTTCCTGCTAATTTATACTTTCTTAATCCTTCTATATCCAGTTTATCATCTGCTGGTTCTTGTTAGATTGGCTAATACTGCGCAGCCACCAGAAACTCACCGTTCTGTTTTCTGATTACTTTGTTATTCAACTCTTTCTCACACTTTCTCCCAGCTTCTAGGGATTTCAGTCCTTTGGTGTTTTATTTTTCTCATTATCCAGCTCCATTCCCCTGTCTGGTCTTTCTGTGAGTCATTCCACAAATAGGCAATGTCCTTTCCAGCTCCCATCAGTCACTCCTTTTTCTTTCAGCACACTCCCTGGGTGACCTTACTGAGTTCCAGAGTTTTACTGTATGCTGATGACTCTTCGATTTACAATTCCAGCCTAAATCTCTCCCTTGGGCAGTAATCTCATATATTCAACCTGCTATTAATATTTCTCCTATGTGTTTTTAGGCCTCTTACACATGCAGCACACACTGTTAACACACAGCATGAAGCACACTCCCTTCATCTTTTCTAACCCCCTTCTTCATGCAATTCAATTCTATGCTTACTTATTTATTCAGCAAACAACTTATTTAACATTTCTCTAGACTTTACAATTCTTTTTCCTCCTTTATTTTTATTTACAGAGCATTTACTTGGTTACATTCCATCTCTCCCACTAGGAAGTAAAATTCACAAAGACCTACATTATCATATCCTTGAGAATCCAAAATATGGGGCTGGGGATGCGGCTCAGTTCATAAAGTGCTTGCTACCCAAGAATGATGATCGGTATTTGGAATTTCTGTACCCTCATAGAACAACTGAACATGGTGGCATGCACCTTACCTCAAGTACCAGGGAAGGTAGAATCAAGTGATATACGGAGGCCACTGGTTAGTCAGTCTAGCCAACTGTGAGCTCCGTCCGGTTCATGATGAGATGTGGTTTCATAAAACAAGGTTTCTTTAGGAGAGAACATCCCACGTTGACCTCAGGAGTCTATTAACATGCACACACACACACACACACACACACACACACACACACACACACACACACAAAGATGCACATACACTACACTTACATGCACACAAACTGTTTAAAATAGTCAATAAAATATATATCACAGTAGATAACCAGAGTTTTTATAGTGAAATAAGCATGACTATGTTAATAGTTAAATTTACTGTGAAGGAAAAATAAATCCTTGTATTTATAAACAAAATATCTTTGTTTATCTCTGTCTTTGTCTCTCTGTCTCAATCGTTCTCTATGTGTCTCTCTCTGGGAATTACATTGTCACATATCATAGATGCTCCTTTTGAGATGATTATTTTGAATATGAAAATACCTTCCTTGCAGAAACCTAGAAGAAATGCACTGGTCCAAGAGGAAATCAGAGATATGCAATTTACAGTATGACAGTTGGGCAATTCCAGCTACTACTGAGGGATCTGAATGACTGTCACATAGTGATGTGAGGAGAAAGTGTCAAGCAACCACCATCAAAGAGATGAGCCAAATCCTGGTCAAATAAGTTGCTGTAGATCTTAGAAGGAGGTTTTATTTGTGTAATGGTTAGTGTGAACTGTCAACCTGACAGAGTCTAGACCCACTAGGCTATGGTCCTCTGGGGAATTATCTTGCAAGAGTTCATTGAGGTCAGCAGACTCTCCCACTCCGGTGCTACCATTCCCTGGCAGGTATCTTGTAGTATATATGTGGATAAAGGGATCTGGGTGTCATGCTCTATTCTCCATTCCGTTTTCTTATTGAAGATGTGCTGTAACCAGTTGCTTCAGAGTCTGTCTGTTTTGACTTGCCTGCCTCAAGAAAGACACAGCCTTCAATAGTCAGAATAAACACTCTTTCACTATCATTTCTTTTGTCACAACAACAGAAGAACAACTAAGATAAAAAACTGAAACCAAAGAGTGTTACGCTGATGTGATAAAGTTGACCATGTGGTTCTTAGGAATCTGGAGCTGGTTTGTGAGTTGAATATGGAAGGGTTTAGAATTTTGGCTTGGAAAAACACTTGAGGCCTTTTAAGCAAAACTTTATGGGTCATTCTGATGGAAAACAAGAATTAAGAAAGAAGCATGGACAATGGGGTCCTGACTCAAAAGGCTTTTGAGTAAGGTATGCCTTTATGAGGAAGCTGAGATAGGTGGGAATCATGTGATATATTACCACCAGTTTGACCTCATTATCATTTCATGAGAACTTGAGAGAAATTGAGTAATAACTGATGTGTTTGGTGGAAGGAAGTTTCAGATAAGGAGAATACAGATGCAAAGCAACTGTGATTACTAGAGAGAAATTAGTGTCATTAAGGAGAATTTGGATACTCTGTGCTAGGCACTGGGAAAATAGGAAGGATGCCCTTGACCAAGACTGTACCCATCAAGTGCTCCAACTTGTCAAGATGCAGATTTCTGTGAAAGGAGAGAGCAAGGATGAAAATGAGCTAGGTGGAGAAAAGAAATTTCCAGCTTTTCAAAAAGAATCCTCATAGGTTAGTGCTTCCACAGAGTCAATACATAGGAAATACAAACCTTGTGGAGCCAGTGTTAGGGTCATGAGGGATATACCCTGAATCATGGAAAATGCAGAAAGCCAGGAATATGTGACAGAGTCCTGTAAAGGAGCCCTGTTAAACAAGTGTGTGATATTGTGAAGCTGAGGTCTTCATTTCGGTGGAGACCGTAAGATCTTTGAGATACCAGGATTCTGGGTTATCTGGTAGGGAGAAGTATGAATGTGAAATGGCCTTGGCAAAAGTCTGTTTGTGCAGATGACAGAGCTGGAAACAGAGCTACCGAGGCTCTCTGGAACCCAAACAGTTTTATCAGGACACTGGTTGCAGACATGAAGTTGCAGGATGAGATGTTTTCCCTGTTGGTCTTGGTTTGATTTGATCTGATAATTCTTTGCTATGTAACAATTTTTCCCTTTTGGAACAGAAATATACTCTGTTCCATTATACTTGCAATTATAGCATTGTAATTTGTGCAATATAGTACAGAAGCTCAGAGTAAAGAGACTTCAGACTTTAAGGCACAGAAGCTGCTAAACACTATAAGGACCTTTAATATTGTACCAAGTGTATTTCACATTATAGTGTTCATAATCCTATGAGGACAGGATTATAAGGTTATGGCTTAATTTTTTTGTGTTTTTATGTTAAGTTCATAACGAGTGGAATTGTTATGATTGTCAAATTGGTAGAATCTAGAATTTCCTTGGAGATGGTCCTCTGGGAATGCCAATGAGGGATTATCTTGATTAAGTTCACTGAGGTAGGAAGACTGGCATAATGAGAGTAACATCATTTATGGAGATGGATCCTGGAACACATGGACACAGAAATGGATATGCAAAAAGGCATATATATAACTTGCTTTAAACAGCTGCATCTATTCTGTGTTCTTCATAGGCTTCTTTGATAGTAAATGTAATGATGGGATATTTTTATTCATACAGACACTGGATAATGATGGGATATTAAAATGCTATGGGAAGCCCTGAAACATTAAGAAGCATTTGTTTCTATTATGTGTATGTGACTCTTATTATGTTTTTATTCTCATGCCTCATTGAATTGTAAACTTTAAAGATTTTAACCATATTCTCAGCCCTAATAAATCCATCAGCATTATTTTCTAGCTTGGTCATGCAAAGTATTGTACAGTGCAGTTCATATAATATAGAAGGCAAGAAATCAGATATTAATCCGAGATATTTTAAAATTTTGTTAATTTCTATTAATTTTATCAATATTGATAAATAGCCATTTCAGACTTCTATGTAATTTTCCAGGAGAAATTTTTTTCTCAATACGTACTTATTCCTCTTATAAATCTAGTAGGATAAAGAACAGTTAGATAGTAAGTAATAATTCTAATATTTAATGCTTTTATAATCCTACAAGGAGTATGTAAAACTTCCTTATATTTTGAGCTCTAGTCATATACTAGGGAATTATTTTCAGTTTCCTCATAGGAAACTGTGTACATCACAATCATATTACAAAAAACCCAAACATAGTATGACTTGGAAAATGAGGAAAAAAGCATAGCAATCTTAATTACTGAAATCTGAGTGTTTCAAAATTTAGTGGATAGAAGATACACAGAGTTAATCAGCATTAATCGGGAGTGTTTCTGAAGAGAAAACTTCAGTACAGACGTTCACAGCAGGTCATCAGAGAGCACCAGACTAAGGAGTAGCAACTTACAGAAAAAAAATTACAGAATAGAAAAGAAATCTAGGCTGGCCAGGTAGCTCAGTGGGTGATACCACTCACCTCAGAGCCTAAGAATGAGTTCGGTCTCTGAAACCACCGAGAGAAGGAGAGAACAGACTCCCCCAGGTTGTCTTCTGACTCATTCACTTACATGCTGTAACACATACGTGTTCTTATATCCACTTGGGCGCACACACACACAAATGTAAAAAAATCAGCATCTTCATCTTCTATTGATTTTATTCATAGATTTCAGGTTGATAATTAACAGATCATTGCAGAGCCTGGACCATCTTCCACGGTGGCATTTGTTGTCCTCGAATAAGTTCTGCAAGAGCAAGCAAGGACTTCTCTGGTTTCAAACCAAAATCCAAACCAAAGATGGCTGAGTCATTTCTAGATAAGTAGTAGTCACTAAGCAAGGTTTAAAATGGACTGTTGGGATGCGCCTGCGCTTGGTGCCTGGGCAGCAGTCATCATGTTTCAGCATTCTAAATAGGTCAAAAAGACATGAAACTGCATGTGTATCTAATTACAAGTAAAGACAAAGCACTTTAAGTCAAAATAAGCATTGAGCTATACTTCCAGCAGAACCTACTTAATAATCATGAAGGCATTTACCATCATAAGGGAAAATATTCAAACTGTATTATCAGAATTTCAGAGCCCTCAATTATAATTAGAAATCAGGGCATTGTAGTTCACTTGTTTATATATCTTTGTGCCACTGGCTAGTAAAGCCATGGAGTTTGGCAAGTGTTCAGTGTCTTGTAGAAGTGACATACCTTCCCTGTTTGAATTCCTTAATTTTTAGTAATTTGATCCTTTATCAAGTTTATCATTTTCATTTTTATGTTAAGAAATGTCCAGAATGCTTTCCTAAAATGAGTATTTAACCTCATTTCTCTTTAATGATCAAAAGGGATGAGATGATTTTTTCCAAGGACAATGTCAAATTAAAATTTAAGAGACTGGAGACAAAATGTCAAGGTAACTATTTTCAATACTGTAACGGGAGGGTGAAGGTATTAAGCCCAAGCCCACTGAAACAAATGAGAGCAGGCTGTGTGTAGACCGAGGTTTCTGTCCTGCCTGATCCCATAGCTGTTCAGTTTCAAAGAAACACACAAAAGCTTATAATAATTATTAACTGGTTGGCCTATTAGCTCAGGCTCATTATTAACTCGATTTCACAACTTAATTTAACCCATAATTTTATCTATGTTTAGTCACATAGCTTGGTACCTTTCCTCAGTGCAGCATTCTAATATTGCTTCCTCTGCATCTAGCTGGTGACTGCAGACTGAGGCTTTCCTCTTCCCAGAATTCTCCTAGTCTGGTTGCCCTGCCTATACTTCTTGCCTGGCTTGGCCAATCAGTGTTTTATTAAACCAATATGACTGACAAATCTTTACAGGGTAAACAAAAACATTATCCCACAGTAGCGCTGTAGGTTAAATTCTCTGTTTTATAGTCTGCCAAAATGTTTTTTTTTTTGTTTTGTTTTTTCTTTTTTTTTTTTATCTTTCAGCGAACTCTGGGCTTTTTGGTACTGTGTTTTCTGACTATTGCTTTTCTAACACATCTCAGGGGACAGAGACTGAAATTACAATGTCACCATTTCTAAAGCAAGAGTTTGGATAAAGGGTCAGGAACTATAGCAATGAATCTGTCTAAAATTTAGTGAAATAGAGAGCAATATTAAGTTGATCTTGTTCAACAGTTGCAGAAATGATGTCCCAAGGAGATACTGTGCAAAACATGTCTGTTATGATATGCAAACTGATTGTCCATATGTTATACAAAGCAACATGGAGAGAGACCCAGACAATCTGGACTAAGGTTACGAGTTTCTGAATGATCTGTGTCACAGTTCTACTCTTCATCTACTAGGACTTTTCACATTATTTTAAAGCAGAAGCAAAAGAATCAACTCACTTTTTACAACATGGATCAAAGGATGATGTGCCAAGGCACAAATGTTATTTGCCTCTTCTTCAAGCAGCAGGAAATCCCAGGAGAGTGTCTTGTAAGCAAGAAGGCTAGAAGTGATGTGGAAGGGGAAAGCAATTGCCTCTGACTGCTAATGTTTAATCTGTCCCCTACAGAAAGGAATGAGGCCTTTTAACTTTGCACAGAATAAGGTGATTTAGAAGGGAACAAGATGATGCCACAGTCATTGATACTAGTGCATAAGTAGTAAATTCAATTCAGCACATGACTTATGTGCATTTAAAGACTGAGATAAACTTCACGAACATAATGGATCAGAGTTTCTTTTAAGTCTCTTAAGCTGTTGTTACCTTGCTGTTCCAGGTCACTATGAAATGCTAGTGTTTGATCTATTGCATTTAATGACAAGATATCATTTCATCATATTCGTATAAGTACACTTTACTCTAAAGCTGTTCTCATATGTTGAAAAGAAGTCAGAATATCTTTTCACCCAAACTGTGAAAAAAAAATAAGCCAGTATGAGCTCAAATAATAACAGTATAAGACTTTTATAATTATTTTGTAATCAGTTTGCATTTCAATTTTATTTTATAAAATATTATTTGCTATCTGTAAGGAAATAAGCCTTTATGCATATCAGTTAACTTGTACTGAATAACACAAGTGTAGCTGGAATGCTCAGAATATTTCTACTTCATGGCATTACTGTTGTGTGCTTATGATTTCAGTTTTATTTTCTAAGTTATAAAAACATTAACAGTTATGGGACAGTTTATGGTTTTGGTTTTAGAGAGAAATATTCAAATAGTGCTTTCAAAGTCTTATTGATGTGTAAAAAATCATATATATTGAAATGCATAATTTAGTGAGTTTTACAATATGTAAAAATTCAAAACCAATCCCACCATCAAGGTTATTTAGAAAACAAACAAGCCAAAAGATGACATGCAACTAGAGAGGGATCAGTTGAAGGACCTTTCATTAGCTGAAAGGAGTAAAGGTGGATATGATGAGATACACTGTGTGTGTGTGTGTGTGTGTGTGTATGTATGTGTATTCCTAAATAAATAGTTATAACCTGCTCAGTCCAAATAATGTCATTTATATGTATATGATTTCAGGGCTGAACTTTTTCTGCTTGATAACCAATTGGGGTGTTTTTTCTTTGAAAAGACTATCTCTATATCACCCAGCTCATAGTTTTTCATCGTCTTAAATTCTTTGTCTGTGACTGAGGGTCCTTGAGGTTTTACCCTTCTATGTTGGCTGTCTATGTGTCTTGTCCTTGTTTAAGTCTTGTTTAGGCAGTCATGTTGCCAATCTTGTAACATAACTAACAATATTCTAAATATTTATCTGCATTATCACAAACAAAAATAGTGACCATATTTCATCAATTATACCTCCCTTTGAAACACACAGAGAACATTATAGAAAATCATAGCAGACCAAATATGGTGGACAGCCCCAATGAATGCCTCTGCACCACAGCTCCTGCACCAAGTACTAGGCCATCATGGTGAAAGTGGATGGGAAAAGAATCTGAGAGTTAGAGAAACAGGAAGTTTGCATAATGTTTCATCTTTTTGAGATCTCAGAGAAGTATTTGCACATCCTTTATAAAAAAGTTTTAATTAATAAATAGAAGAAAAATAGTCCACTTCAGTCATTCTTCTACCCATGTTTTTAGTTCTTTTCGGTACTAATCTTACTGACTTCCCTTCCCTAATCGTATAACCAAAGCTCACTTCTCTTTCTTTCTATTATTGCACAGCAGTTTGAATTTCCCAGAATTGATGGTAGAAGATACAAAATAATCCTACAATAGTTAAAAATTACATATAAGAAAGGGTTATTTATTTAGGGCAGACTCACAGATCATTGTCCTAGATCACAGTCCTCTGCATGGACAGGTGAAAAGAAACAAATCTAGCAGCCAGAAGTGAGAACAGGAAGCAAGAGAGTGAGTGCATGCTTTACAGCTGCCTTTATCGTATAAGAGACCACACCCAAGTGGACTGGTATCTTAAAGGCTATTGGCTGAAGGAGTTGAAGGAGCTCCCACAGCGCTTCCCCATTTTGCTTAAATAAGAGAGTTCCAATATAAGACTATGTACACTAGAAACAGATATCAAGTTATAACAGTTAGAATTACAAACAGCATATACAATATTAAGCAAAGACATATTCTAATGTTTTAACAAATATTCTATCCTAAGGAGTTTAAGACTTGTATTGGAAATGGCTTGGAAAGAACATAATGCGATAGTAACTATGACTATCTAATCTTCAACCTCAATGAAGGCCTAGGAAGGGAGATAATATTACTTGAGTAGGTAGGAAATACAATCAAGCAGCTTCCAAAATGTGAGGTAGATGAGAGACAACTGGCTGTTTGAGCAATCACCCAAAGTCTCATTTGCAATGTTGAAGCAACCAACTTTGGCTAAAGCCTAGCGTAACTGACAGAGCATTTTCAGAAACAGGAAATTTTTCAAAACCATGTTACCTTGTTTTGGCAAGATTTGACATTCTTTTTTCTTATATCCTGTTTGTCCAGTCTGGACATCATCTGCTTTGTCAGTGGTTGAGGCATGGGCAGAAAAAAAGCTGCACTGTTTTAAAATGCTGGCTTCCTGGGCTGTGCTGCCAGGGCAAACTCTGATTCTTTCAGGCAGGTGGTCCAACTGCAGAGGATTTGAGTGTGGCTTGTGAGCACATTGCTGTAGCTTGCTTGGTGGCAGGGACCTTGAAATGCCATAAAGTTGTGGCAATAAACATGGCTACTGCCGGTACCTCCACCATGAGGCTGGAAGCACAGAAAGCTAAGGAATGGGCTGGATCCAACCGTCAAAGCCATGGCTTTAATCCTACCCATATTGCTTAGCAAATTAGACTCATGTGGTCAGAAAAAGAGAGATATACAGTAAAGAGAGATTCAAAGATGAAGAAAACCTCTAAATCATTTACAGTGTGTTAAAAATATATGCAGGCTAGAAAAAAAAGGTTAAACCCTTAAAAGAAAAAAGAAAGAAAGAGAGTAGTTGGGTGTGGAGGTACACACCATTAGTCCCAGCACTTGGGAGGCAGAGATAGACAGACCTCTGTGAGTTCAAGGTCTGGTAGCACACACCTTTAATCCCAATGCCTGGGAAGCAGAGGAACACAGATCTTGGTGAGTTCAAGGTGTGGTAGCACACACCTTTAATCCCAGCACTGGGGAAGCAGAGACAGGTGGATCTCTGTGAGTTCAAGGACAGCCTGGTCTACAGAGTGAGCTTTAGGACAAAGATACACAGAAACCCTGTCTCAAAAAGCCAAAAATTAAAAATAAAAGAAATAGAGTTTAAAATAAAGCTGCTAAAGATGGAAAACACACAGAGAATTTGGATACTGTATGTTATTATGCTCTCTTTGAATTGTTTCAATGCTGAGGAAGAAGCAACAGCTGCTAAAAGATAATTTGTTTATAAATACTGCTGAATTAATCCAAGATATCTAGTTTGAAAATACCTTGACTTCAAAATTGAAGTCAAAAGGTATGTTACTTTGGACAAGAGATTTTGCTTTTGTTTCCACAGGAAATGAGAGGCTGTGGATTCATTCTGAGCTAAGAAAAATCAGGTTTGATCAAGGAAGACCACCTGAGAAATTTCCGTTAGGAACAGATGGCCCAAATGTCAGAGTTCTATATCCAGAACAGATTCAAAACTGCTGCCTGAGATGATCAAGACTCACAGGATACTCCAGTTAGGACTTGATTATAATTCTAAATTTTCTTTAGGTCCTCATAAGATTATCAGCACCCCCAACCAGCAGGAAGTAGTCTGGAAAACTATGCCCACATTCCCAAAAAATGGACTATGGATATTTTCCATATTTTTTAAAAAAAAAAGGAAAGAGGGGGAAATGGTGAGGGACAATTCTGTATTCTGTCAATTATGTTTTAAATAAATGCTGCCTAGCCAGTAGCCAGGCAGGAAGTATAGGCGGGACAACCAGACAGGAAGTAGAGTTGGGGCAGTGAGAACAGGAGTATTCTGGGAAGAAGGAAGCTCTTACTGAAGTCCTGTCCAGACACCAAAGAAGCAGAATGTGACCTGCCCCGCTGAAAAAGGTACTGTACCATGTGACTAGCATAGATAAGAATAATGTGTTAATATAAGTTATAAGAGCTAATACAAAGCCTGAGCTAATGGGCCAATCTGTTTATAACTAATGTAGACTTCTGTGTATTTTCTATGGGATTTACGGGCTGTGGTGGTGTAGGAGGTTCTTCTGTATTTGTGTTGCTTTCATTGGTGAATAACGAAGCTGCCTTGGCCTTTTGGTAGGGCAGAAATCAGGTATATAGAGTAGACAGAATGGAATGCTGGGGAGAAGGGCAGTGTGGAAGACGCCATGGTTCTCCTGCCAAGACTGACACTGGTTAGAAGCCTTCCTGGTAAGCCATGACCTTGTGGTGAACACAGATTAATAAAAATGGGTTAGGTCAAGAGAGAGAGTTGGCCAAGAAAAGGCTAAATATAATGGTCCAGGCAGTAATTTAATTAATACAATTTCCATGTGGTTATTTCGGGGCTAAGCTAGCCAGGTGGCAGGACACAGCCCGCTCCTCTTACTACATTGTGGGATCTAGGCAGGAGAGAAACCCCAACAAGCAGGCCCTCATGTTACACTGTATCTATGCCATGTTCATTTCCACATCATAATTTTCTTTGTGTCTTTAATTACATAGAGTCTATAGTAGAATATTATAGAATGTATATACTCATCTACTTTTAGAAATCTAGATCATTTCAAGTTTGTGGAAGTATTTAAGGTCTTGCTTGCTCATCTCTGTTTCTTGACAGTAGAGCAACAAGGCTATATGCTACATGTGTGTTTCATTTTTAAGAACACACTCAACTATATTCCAACTTTGTATAATTTTTCATACCTACAAACAATGTGCTATCTTGGGATTCATGAAACCAAGTATTGCATTCTTGCTGGTGAGTTTATGTTTCTCTCATGTGACCACTGAACCCTGTTACTATTTGCCATCCTCAGTGATTCTTTCTCTAGCATCAGATTACTTCCCACATAGGCAGTGAAAATTACCCTAGGGAAATTTTCATTCAAAATTTCTGAGTTCTTACCATGCCTATTCCTCTCTTTCTTTATCATTTTCCCTTTCTTGGACTCTTTGAATCTCATTTCCCACCTCTGACTTATAAAATCTACCTGGTTTTTGCTATTTGAGTCCTGGCTATACATTCTTGCAGGAAGTAAGCTGAAATAATCATATAGGTTATCTTTTGTCCTTTTTTTTTTACATTTTAAAATTTTATTTAATGGTTTGCACCCAAGTCTGCATTAAGTACAAGCTTGACTCACATCTTTGCTGCTGAAAGGCCAACTTTGTTTGTTTGATTGTTTGTTTGTTTCTTTTTGTGTCAGTAGAGTTTTCTTCTTTTTATTTTGTACTTTTTTTATTGAGCTCTATCTTTTGTCTTATGGTCAGAATGAGTACTGCCATTGCTGCATCATATAAATTCCTTGTAAACTGTTGCTCTCTGCATTTTGCCGAAAAACCTGATGCAGTTCATCCAGGCTGAAGGAAAGACTGAATTTAAATTTTAATCACATTATTTTATAAAACAGGGTCTATACTTCTTATTCTCTATGATCTGAAAGTTTGCCTCCCATTTGATTCTCAATAATAAATTGCAGGGCTAATTTGGAAGGACTTTTTTCCTTGAGCTGTTTTGCAATATAAATATGTTTCTGAATTCTATTCTTGATTCAAAATTATCTTAATACTTTTGCTTGTTTAAGAATGGATATTTCAAGCACTATTATTTTTGTGACATTATGTGTATAAATGTATGCATATCTGTGTGTGTGTGTGTACAAGGTACTTGGGATGAAACCCAGGCTCCCTTGAATAAGAATTCTGTCCCTGAGTTGCTTATTTTGCTCTCTTCTTTCCTGCATGTTAAATAATAAATTCTTATACTTGAAACTTTTGGAATCATCAATAGGATACATAAAAATGTATTTTCTTTGCTTTTGAAAACCTACATCTGAATTTACTTAAAGACTAACTGTTCCTGAGAAACTTCACTCAAAACCACACAAAATCCTCTTGTTTTCAGCTTTAAATATTTAATATTATTCATCTTCTATATAAGCCTATCCTATTTATAATCCAATAAAATATTTCTTTGGGAATTTATTTTTGTTTTCACTTTTTACCAAGTGTAAATAAATATTCTTCATTATATATAATTTTTATAATTATATTTATATATTACTTCAAAATATAATATTAAAATTTATGTAATATTATATTTTATATATATTTGAGAATTTTTTGTGAATATACTGTATTTGTATCATTTTCACTGCTATGTCTCCTCTGTGCTTTGACTCCTCCCTTTCCTACCATGTCCAATTAATGTGTCCAAATTTAAAGTATGATTAGGGATTACCTCTTAGGGTTAGATTCATCCCTGAAGAGCAATTATTCTCCCATTCTCAACATCCTTGTTGTCTACAGCTCTCCATCTAGGGATGGAGCATTATAAACTTCTCCACCATGCATCTTGGTATAGTCACTATTTTGGTCTTGCTTAGGTACTGGCAGGTAGCCATATTGTTATGGGCTTCTTGAAGTAACATTCCTCTCATGTCCAGAAGATACTATTTCCAAGAAGTGGCCTAGTCTAGTTCTTGAAATCTTTGGCTCCCTATTCATTGATATTTCCTGTGTCTTCAGTATAACAATTTGTAATTGATTCCTCCATTTGAGACTGGGGCATCTATTGAACCTTAAAGACTTCCTTTGGTACTAGTATAAATATATTTGACTGTATTTCATTTTAGTTTCATATATAAATTATTCAGGATTACTTTTTAAAAGTATAAACATTAATTTTCAACCATTACTATTCTTCAACATTTTAAACACTACATGAAAATTCATTCAGTTCTAATGACTCAATATGACAGTTTTAAATCACAGAAAGTAGCTTTATATGGCCTATGAGAGTAGGAGGCAATAGTATATAAAATATTCCTTCATCCTCTCATTCAACTTATTCCTTAAGAGCTCTTATTTTCCTTAGGAATTTAATTTTCTTGGAATTTTTTGTGACACACAATGCAGCAAAATGGAAAGAGTTCTGTTCTTAGTATCAGATGGCCTAATTCCAAGGCCTTGCTCTGTCATTTGTCAACCCTGTGTTCCTAGACATGTAACATTTGCTTTCAGCCTCTGTTTTAGATAGAGACACCATATTTCAAAATGAGGCTTACAGGATGAAATAAATGCATCTAAAAGCCTTTTGCTAGATTCAGAGTGTTATATAATTGAGATTGTGTCCATTAACTTTGAAATATTCTCACTTAACATTTAAGACCTCTTTTGCACAGTTTTCTCAGCCATTTCATGGTATTGGAATTCCATGTTATTGATTCCTTTCAGGAGTTTTCACATTGTAAGTTAGTTCCAATTGGGTAGTTTTTTTTTATCACAATCAAGCCTATATTTATGTTATTTTGTCAAGACTGATTAACAATAGAGAAGAGGTCTGTGTATGGTAAATATGGGATCATCTCCATTGTGATAAATATTAGACTGCAAAGAGTTACATTTAGTTTGAAAACTATATTTTCCTTTTACTGCAAATGCCTGTAAGGTACTAAGAACTGCAAGAGGCATGATTTAATTTTGAATTAGTAAAGAAATTTCATCTAGCTTACAGTTTTGGAGGATCAAGGGCATGTTCCTGCTATGTCTTTGTTCCATTAAGGCTTGTGCCTATATGGAGCCTGTGTAAAGTGGTTCACACTGTGAACCCTGAGCAGGCAGAAAGCAGGTGGACCTGGGCCAGCCTTACTTCTGTAACAGTGTTGTCACAAGGACTATCATAGGAGTTGAAGGAGCAATACCTCATGCCCCAGTGTACCTGACAACCCCTGATTAGGTTTTGTCAGTTCTCATTCATACAGACTCAATGTTACAATCCTGGTCTGAGCTATTACTTGCAAGGGACCCTGGCAGAAACACATACATCAACCTAAGCTATGAAGAGGCTGACACCATGTCTCTGTTTCTCTCTACTGCTGTGTCTCTATGTGTGTGACTCTGCCTCTCTCTTTCTTGTCTCTGTCTGACTAACTCTGTCTCTCTTTGTGTGTGTGTGTGTGTGTGTGTGTGATGAGGCTGACTTTTGTACATCACCACGTGCCTCAGACATCTACTGTGTACTCTGAGACAGTGTAACAAAAGTCCGATGAATGAAGGAGCTGATCTGATGAGATGAAAGGGTAAGGAGAGAAACTGAGCAAAAAGAGTGGAAATTAGAAATAGTGCTGATGATAACTGACAATAATAATCTATATTGAGGAAAAGAAATAGCTCAAATACTTTTTATACAATGTAAGAGATAATTTGACACACTGTTAATGTCCCTGTTGCCTCTGCTGCATCTATTTTTAAGTTCCAACTTCTAGATGCCTCTGTTTTAAGTAAGTTCTGTGTGGGAGTACTTTACTGCAAGTTTTTTCACCTAATATTTCTCAAAATTACAAAATATATTTTTGCAGCTTAGATCACACATAATAAACAAACATTTAATTAATCTAATCAAAATAATATGTAACTTGAATTTTAAACACAATATTTAAATCTTAATGGTATTTTGTTTTTCAATAATTTGACTAAAAAACTATTAATTATTAAATTATATTTGAGAGTGTGAGTATAATTATTTTATGTGAACCAAAATGTTGCTTGTTTTAATAACTCCATGTATATATAGATATCTGTGTGCATGCATGTGTATTCATAAGTATTTATCAACCTAAAAATTATTTGAACATTATTGTATTATCTCTATTAATTCTTGTTTCTTAATTTATGACTTATATCTTCTCCAGTCTAATTTGGTTTTATAATTGTAAAATTTACGAATGGGTGGATAGTAGATATGAAAATTAAGATTTATCAATTAACCTATGTCTTAATGAGGGTTGCTATTGATGTAATGAAACCCAATGAATATACCAAAAGCAAATTGGGGAGCAAAAGGCTTATTTGGTTTAAACTTCCACATCACTTTCATCATTGGAGAAGTCAGGACAAGAATTCAAGCAGAGTAGGAACCTGGAGACAGGATCTGATGTGAAAGCTACCGAGTAATGCTTCATACTAATTTGTTCCATATGGTTTGAACATCTTGCTTTTTTTTTTTTAACATCTTGCTTCAACCTGATCTTAAGGAAGCATTTTTCTCTATTGAGGCTCCTCTTCTCTGCTGACTCTAGCTTGCATCAAGGTGGCATAAACTTAGTCAGCATATGCTTTTCATAGACAAAAATGGGAAACGTTTTACCTTTATTAGTAGTCAAAATTTTTAATTTAAAAATAAAATTAAAATATAATTGCATAATATTCCCCATCTTAAAACACTTCCCATGTTTCTTGCTCAAATATTTCTCAAACCTATGGCTGTTAAACACACACACACACACACACACTCAAACATACATTCCGAAATAGATAATTGCAATCAGTTCAGTATGTACAATGTTACTTGTATGTAGAGGTCTTCAGGTGGCCACTTGATATTAGATAACCAACTGAAAGGACTCTTCACTGAATAATATCATCTCTTTGATCTCAGCATTCCTCAGTTGCCTGTAGTTCTTTGTAGAATGTTGAGGCCCTATGAGTTTTCCCATGTCTATGTTAGCATGTCCATCACTGTCTTCCTTGGTCAAGTCCTGTCTAAGCAGACATGTTGTTGAAATATAGGAGACACAGTTTCATAGAAACCAGCTTTTATGACTCTTATAATCTTTATGCCCTCTCTTTGATTTCTTTTGTGTCTTATATGCAGAAGTTATTTTGTAGATGTATCACCTGGGACTGGGTATCCATTGATTTGCTGATCTCTGCAATTGACTGGTTTTGGTTTTATGTAATGGTTTCTATCTACTAAAAGAGAAGTATCTTTGATAAGGGGTGAGAACTACACTTATAGTTGAAAATTTTGATCTATGAACTATGGAAGTAAATAACATTTAAAAATACAAGTAGACTTTTTACCTGTAAATAACTATACTCATCCATATGCTATTAATACAGATGCATGAGAAAGGAAGTGAATAAGACAAATTTAAAACTCACATTTATTAGATTCTTCTTGTTAGCTTATTTTTGGTCCCTAAACAATCATGCAATTCAAAGAAACTGAGGAATTAGACTTAAGGGATACATATGAAGATCATGAAAGAGGACTAAACAACACTGTCCAGTGGGAGAAGATGTTCAAATGAGTTAAAAATAGATAAAAGTTAGTACATCATCAAGATGCAATGATTTACACTCAGTATTTGATACTAAAAACATTTTCAATCTATTTTAATGATGACAAACCGTATTTTCAAAAATACCCAATGCTACTTTACTATAAGTAGGATACATTTTAATATGATTATTAATTTAGCTGCTAATTAACCAAAAATACAGATAAAATAAAACCAAATCATATAGAGTCTTTATTATAACTTCCTATTACATGAATAGATTTTAAATTTAATAGCAAAGAAAGCAAAATTACTTTGTTAATAAGATTATTATTAGGACCTTCTGAAATAACTGCTTTATTACATATTTGCTCATAAATTCGTGATTTACTATCAATTTAGTTGGATATTATTAGCAAGAAATACTTCTTAACACAGGGAAGTTATTGATTAAAAAAACATTTTTCTTCTATTCTTCCATGTATTTGTTCCTGAACCCAAATTATCACGCACTTTAAAAACTGGGATTCTGTGACTCTTGTATTAATGCCAACACAACTTTTCATTACTTTAAAAGACTAACAAAATGTCACAAACAGATTTATTATTAGTTCAGTGCTGAACATCACTCTGTGTGGCATGTTAGACATTCCAAATCTCAATTTATTTCTTCACCTGTGGGTAACCTCAGATTTTAGATTAATGTCATTTGATGACAGTGCAGTTCTGCATGACACGTTTTCAGTTGCTCAGACAAGACTTTGATGAACACCTTTAAGGTAGAATGAATCTCTTTGGCTATTAAAAAGTGTCCTTGCACACTTTTTTAATCATAATGAATAATTGTTAGAGGTAAAAGTGTTGCACATTTCAAACTATCAAGAAAATACACTAGCTGTAAATTATTTTTCAGTGTCAAAATCACTGGAGTCATTAAAACTGCTTCACACTGATGAAGCCTGTTCTCGATGCTCACAATACACAGGTGAAAATAGTGCACAGTTGCAATTAGCCCTGTCAACTCCTCAACCACCAGGGTTGGGAGGATATTGAGGCCTTTAAAGAACCAGAAATCAGATGTTATTCATGACATTTCATAAATCCTATTACTGTAGACCATTAAAATATAATACCTACATGCATAAAGATGATCACAACTGAGACCTTAATATTCCTTAACCTGAAAGCTGTTCATCAAAATTATGCTACAGATCATGGCTATATTAATTCCCTAGCACCTACCACTTCAGAGTATGTTTAATATTCAGGTTCAAACAATGTTGAAGCGATATATACTTCACAGTAATTCTTACAAATTCTGTCATTCTTTTTGGAATGCTGTTTTGTCAAAAAAAGATAGAGTGTTTTTGTATAACCCAAAACAGCACCAGTATTTTAATAAATTGTGTATGTAAAATAAGTTTAGAAAGCATGAATTTTGAAAAATGGAAATAGTTAATCCAAAATACTTAGAATTTGCACACCACTTTGTTTCAATATTGTATTTAAATTTATGTTGAAAAAAATCTAGCACGTAATTGATTGATACATGAAATCTTTGTATTTTCATCTGGATATATTTTTTCCTGGAAAAAAAATTATCAAATCATTTAGTAATAGTTTCTCAAGATTTATTGGTACTATGTCTAATTTCTAACTTTTTAACATAGTATAAAATATATGTTATCTATTTAATATGAATAGTTACTATTTGAACGATTTAATTTCACTAACTACCTATAATAACACTATTAGGTAATTGTCATCATTAGGAGCAGGACACACAATCATGCACACATACACACACACAGAGAATCTTAATTTATTTACTAGTTATTCTCAACACTAAGACTCCTGCCTTTCTCAGATAATAAAGAGAGAAGAGTTAGAACAGAGTGTGTCACTCAGGCACATGGTTTCTTCAGTTACTTCTGGAAGGAAATATGTTTCTCTTTTCCTACCAGTAACAACTTGCTCTTTTAGCCCCTCTTCATGTTTAGTCACATAAACACAAGGGTCAAAAGCGACAGACCACTCTTCTAAACATTTGTCTTTCAGGTTATTTGCCAAGTATATGAGTGAATTATCATTACCATTCACTAGGTCTACAAATACCACTGTGTCTGTGTTCTCACTCTATATTACACATAAAAACCATCAATTCCAATCTCACTGTGCTTCTATACATTCCTACCTTGTTTGCATTTGTTCTGGTTATTATCTTGTTCAGTATGTCAGCTTTTATATCTACCTATACTCTGCTTGTTGTTGTATGTCATCTGTGTTTCAAGCTGAAATACCTTGTGCCCAAATCAGTACTTCATTTTAAGAGGATTAAATAAATATTGAAGCAACATATTGATTAATAAAAGAAGTAGACTAGGATAAGAATAGAAAATAGGCATAAAATATTACAGATCAGTAATATAGAATTAGTTTTGTACACAATAATAGGTGGCAGGAGGCCTTTAGGGAGAGGAGGAGAACATGAGGAAATGAGATGGTTGAGATGGGGGAAGGACAAAAAGGGAGAGCAATAAAAGAGATATCTGGATTGAGGGAGTCGTTATGGGGCTAGCAAGAAATCTGGCACTATGGAAATTCTCAGGAATCTACACAATGACCCCAGCTAAGACCCTAAGCAATAGTGGAGAGGGTACCTGAGTTGGCCTTCCCAGACAATCAGATTTATGACTACCTTAATTTTCATCATAAAACCTTCAAACAGCAATTGATAGAAGTAAATGCAGAGATTCACAGCTAGCATTCTGGAGACCAGTCCAAGAGAGGGAAGCACAATCATATGAGCAAAGAGGTCATGACCATAATGGGGACACTTATAGAAACAGCTGGCCTGAGCTAGTGTAGCTCACTGACTCTTGGATTGATAGCAGAGAACCTGCAGAAGACCAAACTGGGCCAAACTGGCTTGCAGTTCTGTGGCTTGGGAAGTCCGGGGGTCACTGGCAATGGGACCAGGATTTATGCCTAGTGCTGCTTGAACTGGTATTTTAGAACCCATTATTTTTGGAGGGATACAATACTCAGTCTAGATATAGGGGGAGAGCCTCAGTTCTGCCTCAAATTAATGTGTCGGACTTTGTTTACTCCACTTGGGGAGCCAAACCTCTCTGAGGGGTTGATGGGGGCTGGGATTGGGGGACTGGGGAGGGAGTGGCAGGAAGGGAGGGAGTGGGAACTGGGATAAGTGTATAAAATGAGAAAAGATTGTTTGAAAAAATAAATTTAATAAAAAGAATAAAAAACAAATTACCTTCTCTATAGTATGAAAACTGAAGAATGGTTTAGATCCCAATCCACAAATGAAGTGACCGTATTTTATTTTCTTGCTTGCTGTATCTTAGCTAACAGGCTGCCTGTTTCATGATCAGGTTAACCAGCAATGTTAAACAATTTTCTGTCTTGTCTTCTAATCTACTTTTTGCCACATGTCTTGTCTAAACAGAAAGAATAAAACAAGACTATTTTCAATACAGTTGCCTCCCTGCTTTTGTTTACATTCTGGTGTTATGTTTTTGGCATCATTCTTTAGGTCTTTTAATTCTATGACTTCTTCCATATATTAAATATATATATATATATTTACAAAAGAATTTTATATATGAATACTGCATTTACATCATGAATACCAATTCCTTTTGCCTCTTACTCCTGTGGCTTCCCATTATATCTCAAATTCATATCCATATATATACAAATCTATCTATCTATCTATCTATCTATCTATCTATCTATCTATCTATCTATCTATCTGTCTGTCTAATTTCATTTTGCTGTCTATGTATATATGTGTTTAGACTTGGGATAAAATAAAGTATTTGGGATTGGATAACCTATCAGATGACTAGACCCTGGTGAAGAAGGATGCTTAAAAGGAATCCCATACTAGCTCAGAATTCAGTATAATAGAGGGTTATTTATTTAGGAGTAGACTCACAGATCACAATCCTCTGCTGGAACGGGAAACAGCAACCAAATTCCACAGCCAGAAAAGAGGACGGACACACACTTTACATTGGCATGTATAATATAAGAGGCCATGCCCAAGTGGGTGGGTAACTTACAGGCTACTGGTGATAGGAATTCCTACAGCACCTCCACCTTTTGCTTAAAAAAAATCTAGCCTAATACAAAGTTATATACAATAAGAAAAAATATCAGGCATAAAAATTAGAATCATAAGCAGTATAAACAATATCAAGCATGAAACATGTGATAAACATATCAATTATTATCCTATTCTAATGAGTTTAAGTTTTGTATATAAATAACCTGGCCAAGTTATGAGAGGAAAGTAACTACAACTATCTAGTTTTAAACCCAATCAAAGATCTGAGAAGGGAAATTATATTATTTGAGTGAAAAGGAAGTGCAATCAAGCAACTTCTAAAATGTGCAACTAGCTACCTGGGCAATCACCCAAAGTCTCATTTGCAACATCGAAGCAACCAAATTTGGCTAAGGCCTAGAGTAACTGACAGACCATTTTCAGAGGCTGCAAATTTTCAAAACCGTCTTACACTGTCTTGGCAAGATTTAACAGTCTTTTTTTCTTGTACCCTGCTTGTCTTGTCCAGCCATTGTGCATTTTGTCAGTGGTCGATGCATGGGCAGTTCCTTGCCCAAAGTCCAGTTTTGCCAAGAAGAAAACAAACTCCACGTTGAGTTTCTTAGGTGCTCAACATCCTCTCGGGAACAGACTGGTGCTGCCAGAAGCAATCGTGTCTCATGTCAACAGAACCCTAAGTAATTTAAATGCCATATTCTACAGCTCTTTGAAGTAGTTGAAGACTACCTATCTATGTAGAATACAATCTCTGTGTATCTATAGAGCCTGATTAATCTAACTCTAAGTATGACAAACATGGATGACTATTGACCTATAATTCTTAATACCTATATAACTTAAAGACTAAGACTTCCTTTTAGAATATTAAACAATCTTTAAAGAAAAAATTAGGATAATGTCCTCAAAATGTAAACAATGTATAAGTATCTTGATTGGAGGTAGAAATGTATATTGCAATATGATAAATGTATCCTAAAAGTATATCAATATACAAAATGTCTTAAGCAGAGATAGAAGCATGTGTGCATACAATATGAAAAAAAATTGCTAGGTATACAAATATTGTGGACAAAAACAAGAACATATTCAATATAATTTAAGCTTGTATCAATATACAAGAATCTATATCTATGTAAATTACTTATAAATAATAGCTCACAAGTATTCATTCTATTACTCACTATTATTAGTAGTGTGAGTAAGCTCACACTAATCTACTATTCCATCCAATTTCCTCTTTTATTTTTCTAAGCGATCACTGAGCCTATATAATTTCCCCCAACCTCCAATCCTATACCAATTATAATAAACCTATAAATAATGCCTTAACCCTGAGGACAACCTTTATTGGGAGAGGGGATGTCATCTTCTAGAATTACTTAAAGCTGTCACGGGGGTGATGTTCTTTCTATGAGATCCTGTGAATGCAAAATGATGGATTACTGTCTAGTATAGTTGCAAATAGTCTCTGAGTATTTGGTAAGGTTTTCTGAGGTTCCTATTTGGAGTTCTGGCCAGAATATTGTAAAAAATGCACCATTTCAGCTAACCAAGTTGGAACCATCTTGAGCAGCTGATACCCAAAACAGGTCTTATAGTAGTGCTATAAGCATCATGACATCATAACAACCAGGTCGGGTTGTTGCTGTGGGGCCCCATCTTCTTCCTGGAAATTTCAAAGAATACTGCAAGACATTTATTGTTCACTGTGGAAAACTTAAGCATTACTTATATAGACATATACAGACATATATATTCAATAAAAGGTACAAAAGAAACAAAAATAGGTATGAAGAAAAGTAAAATTTTTTAAAAATTCTTTCTTCTTTCTGTTACATAGCACAAGTCTTTTGACATGAGATAGAAACTCTGAATTTTTCTTTTAACAACATGCTTATATTTAGAGAAGGACAGAGTCATTGTCCAACTCCAAAGTAAGCTTTATATATTCATATGTGTATATATATATATATATATATATATATATATATATATATATTAACTTATATGGTTTTATTACCTGTCCTTACACCTTTTGCTTGATATTCCTTATTGGATAGTTATTTTTCCTTTGGTCAGCATCCAAACATCCAGGGCCTCTTGAATTTTTGAAGATGTTTATTTTCCTGTAAAGACAAAAGCAGAACCCTGCCCCAAACCTATATGGTTGCCTTACCACCTGTATGGTTGTCACCATTGTCTGGTAAAATTCAGCAGCTTCAATATGCAAACCAACTGTTTATGCATATTGTGAATCAGTAACTATATTAAGAGTTCTTTAAAATTCCTTAGCACCATGAAAATAGCATATAATTCTGTCTTTTGGAGAAAATTATAAGGACTTTGTTCCACCTTACTTAAATCTTCTGATTTGTAACCCACCTTTCCTGATTTATTTGCATCAGTATAGAATGTACTGGCTACAGTTATTGGTGTGTCCTCTATAGTGTGGGGAAGGATACAAGTAGTTCTCTTTATAAGGTTAGTTCTATCACTTTTAGGATACTTGCTATTAATCTTTCCTAAAAAATTAGCACAAGCTCTTTGCTAAGGCTCATTGTCATCCCATAATTTTTTATTTCATCAGAAGAAAAAGGCACTATAATCTCTGCTTTGTCTATAACTGCTAGATGACAAAGTCTCAATTTTCCTTTTATAATTAATTCAGACTTTTTCTACATTAAGTTTTTAATTTTTTACTTGGTTTATGTCGTAACAAGATCCATTATAAGACAATATCTTCTCTCAGCATTAAAATTCCTGTAGGAGAAATTCTGGAAGGAAATATGACTAAAATACAATTAATATTTGAATTCACCCTATCCAAATGAGCCTCCTGTAATTTCTCCTCAACAATTGTCAATTCCTTTTCTGCTTCAGTTGTTAATTTTCTGGGACTATTCAAGCCTTTATCACCATCTAAGGTTTTGTTTAAATGAACTATTAGATCAGGTGTTATCCTAACAACCTGTTGTAGACTGGAAATGTCTCCTAATAATCTTTGAAAGTCATTAAGAGTCTGCAACTAGTCCTTCCTAATTTGTGCTTTTTGTGTTCTAATTTTCTGTAAACCTATTCTATAACCCAGGTAACTGACAGAATCTTCTCTCTGTATTTTTTCAGGAGCAATTTGAAATCCCCATTTTGGCAAAACTTTCTTTACTTCTTCAAACATTCTTTCTAAAGTATCTATGTTTGAATCAGATAATAAATGTCACCCATGTAATGATAAATTATGGATTTAAAAAAGTTTTTATGTATTATTTCCAATGGCTGACTTACAAAGTATTGGCATAAGGTGCAGCTATTGAGCATTCCCTGTGGAAGGATGGTCCACTGGTATTTCCTAGTAGGTTGAGAATTGTCATTAGTAGGCACTGTGAAGGCAAATTTTTCTCTGTTATTTTCTTGTAAAGGTATAGTTAAGAAACAATCTTTCAAATCAATAACTATAATAGGCCATCCTTTTGGTAATAGAGAAGACAGAGGAATTCTAGATTGTAGAAGGCATGTATGTTGAATTGCCTTATTGACAGCTTTTAGATCTGTCACCATTCTCCATTTATCAGATTTCTTTCTCACAACAAATACAGGAGAATTCCAAGGGCTGGTTGGTTCTTCAATATGGTGAGCTAGTTGCTCCTGTACCAGCTGTTCTAAAGCCTTCTGTTTAACTGCCACTGTTTAACCCATATTGGTTTCACAGCTAACCATTTAAAGGTAAGGCTGTTGGTATCTCTAAAGGTTTGCTAGTTGTTTTATGTTCTTATACAGCCTGAATGCTGGTAACTTTTGTGTATAGCAACTTATAATATCCTTCTCAGAATTAGGAGTTTCTGGGACTGAAGGAATGTTAATCTGGGTATTCCATTGCTGCAGCAGGTCACAAACCCATAAATTCAGTGCAATATTAGTCACATATTGCCTTATCTTCCTTCTCTGTCCTTCTGGCCCTATGCAATCAACTGATCTTGTGCTTTGTTTAACTTGAGATAGGGTTCCAATTCCTAGTAATTGAACATCTGCCTTTTAAAGAGGCCAATTTGAATGCCAAGGTTCTGGAGTAATGATACTCATGTCTGTACTTGTGTCAATCAAACCTACAATTACAATGACATTTATACGCACTATTAGCTTGGTCTTTGATCATTTATAGAAGTCTTCCAGAATATATGTTTTCTATTTCCTATTGGAATTTTGTTTTCCTCCATGTTTATTCCATCATCTAGAACAGTATGGATTTTTTTTCCAAAGGCTCTAGATTTTTTAATTTTTCTGGTGAAACATGTCCTCAAAAGTGGTGGAAATGACTGAAATACTTTTGACTTGGAGGCCTGCAAGAGACTCCCCAAGGAGTTTCCCAATAGTATCTTGTTGCCTTGTCTGTCTTTTGTTGATCTGCATTTATTGGTCCAATGTCAGCCTTTGTCACACCTTGTACATATACCTGAAGGCCAAGCCCTCCTATTCTTGTCATTCCTAGAGGAGACATTATTCTAAGAAATTCCTTGTCTACAATCCCTTCTCAGATGTCTTATTCTACCACAATTAAAACATTTGGCATTTTGATGTCTCCTCATTCCTTTGGAAATTGCTTCTCCTTCCCAAGATTCAGTATTATAGTCAAATATCTCCTTGTTCATTGTATGCAGAATCCATTCATCCATAGGTGTTAATCTAACCTTTAAAGGCCCAGGTATCTTTTTGCATCCTAAATTGACATTTTCAAAAGCCAGAGATTCAATTAGTACTCGTCTAGCATCTGGGTCTGTTATTCCTATTTGTACTGCCTTAATTAATCTTTGTAAAAAGACATTAAAGGGTTTTTTTCTGACACTGTTTACCCCTGGTATATGATTCAATTCATTTTTCTAGTTCTTGAATCCTGTACTAAGCATTTAAGGCTGCTTTGTGGCATAGGGACAAGATTTGTTCATCATAAAGACCTTTAGCCTGTGGCTCAGCATAAGTGCCCTCACCATGAATTTGATCTTGGGAAGTCTCAAGCCCTTTTGCTTTTCCCTGTTGTTCTAAAATTTTAGCCTTTTCCATGAAATAACATTTAAGCATCAATTGAGGCCTGTCGTCCAGGACTGCTGAAACTAACTGAAGCCAGTCGTGTGGCATTGCTTTAATGCTAGAAGCCCATGTCTTTATCATCTCCCTAACATATGAGGAATGCATGCCATAAGTTACTACAGCTTGCTTAATTTCTTTTAGACCATTCATTCCTATAGGTATCCATCTAACTTCTTTGGATCCTTTGGGCTTTTAGAACTTGATGCTTTGACAGATTAGATTACAGGGTAGGAAGCTAAAACCTTTGGTATGTCATCTCTGACAGCTACTGGGAATGTTGAATTCTTTCCTTGCTCATCAGCTCCAATAGTTTTCTCAATCATTTCAAATCTTTTTACTACTGTCTTTTGTAAAGCCTGAATCTCTTGGCCTGTATGCAGTTTTAGTGATTTCATTGAAATCATTCTGGTCCTTATTCTGCACATGTGATTCCAAGGTCTGAAGTTTTTCTTTAAAGATAACATCTCATCCTTGAATGTTATTTGGATAGCATGTATATTGCTTTCTTGGAGAGATACTCTATCTGCTAACCTTTCATAACTTTTTAACAGATTTTGATTGTCAAATTCAATAGTATGAGTTCTTTCATTAATTTCTCAGTATCCTTTGACATGGACTCAAGTTTGGCTGTCAAATTAATGTTACCCTTTTCAACCGTATTAATTTTTTAGGTAACTTTTGATTTGGAATGGT